>JBCEWE010000336.1:1714012-1771612 GCA_039877035.1 Silurus lanzhouensis | reverse complement strand
GTGTGTGTGTGTGTGTATGTGTGTGTGTGTGTGTGTGTGTGTGTGTGTGTGTTTCTGCTAGAGAAGAAGTATGTGGAGGTGTGTGTCTGTGTGTGTGTGTTTCTGCTAGAGATGATGTATGTGGAGGTGTGTGTGTGTGTGTGTGTGTGTGTGTGTTTCTGTTGGAGATGATGTGTGTGGAGGGTGCAGTTGTGGCTCCAGTGAAAGGAGACGTGTTGAATTGTGATCATTGTGTTTGTTGCTTTAGTGATGTTCATTGTGACTGTATGAGATCCTGTGTGTGATGCAGCTCTGATCTACTGCACTTCTCTATTATACTGATGATTAATATAATGATGGGATTAAGAGGTGGGTTGGTTCAGGTGGAACATCACTGAAGGCCTGGGGGTGAACTGTGTGACCTGCCACTGGTTCTGACTAATCAGAATGCAGCTTTCAACAGCACTGTGGTGTAAATCATGTTGAGTCTTGAAGTTGTGAGATTCAGGTCAGCAAGTTGTAAGAACTTCAGTACTGTGTATGAATGTATCACTCCTCAGATACCCGTGACTGTCGGACAGCTGAGAACACTTCAGGATTCCTGTGTGATGACAAAGCAACCGGTGTCCCACCTTCTGCCCTGTGTAACGGCATCTCCGACTGCCCCCACAGAGCCGATGAGAACGGCATCACATGCAGTACGCAGCTTTTTACTTCTTCCTCATCTTCTTCACCTGTACCTTCTTCTGCTATATTCCCCATAATTCTGGTAGCGATGTATAAGTTCAGAGCCGACTCACTTGTTCCAGACGATCTACCAAACAACCTTCCGAGTCGTCTGATCTTCCGCTGTGGAAATCCTCGCTTCTGGATCTTCACCGACAAGAAATGCAACAACATGAACGACTGTGGAGATTGTTCAGACAAAACCGACATCTGTACGTTCATTTCAGCGAAGTACTGATTATTAACATGGCATGTAGTGTGAGGGATAAGTGACCACTCAGGATCATCCTCTACAGTGTGTTTGCACCAGTGGTGGATGAAATACACAGAGCATGAAGCTGAGTTAAAGTCGAGATTCACTCAGTAAAATAAAAAAATATAAAATACAAAATAAAAGTACAAAAGTTTTTACCTTCAAATGAACTTCAGTCTCCAAAGTAGTGATTTATTATAACTCTAATGTTCCTGTGATCATTTTTATCACAAGATTCTTCACTTAATCACCTCAGTTTCTGTGTAAAGACTCGAATGTGACTCTCAGCACACTGATCTATTAATAGAATGAGATTAAAGACTCAAACACTGATTGATTTCTATTATAATCATCATGAACACAAAACCTTCTTTAATAAAACGTGTAAATGAGGTCACGTGTGTGGTGGTGAGTTCCAGTCTGGAGTTTCTTCATCATTTATTCCTCTCTAAATGTTCTGCTTGATGATGAACTGATGCTGATCTGTATGTTGATGATCAGTAGATACACGTTCACATTTTTGAGAGCTTCCTTACGTGTAGAAAAATCACCCTAAAAAGGAAAAGTAAAGAACAGTGATGAGCAGTGAGGAACAGTGAGGGAGTGAGGAACAGTGATGAGCAGTGAGGAACAGTGAGGGAGTGAGGAACAGTGATGAGCAGTGAGGAACAGTGAGGGAGTGAGGAACAGTGAGGAACAGTAAGGAGCAGTGAGGAACAGTGATGAGCAGTGAGGAACAGTGAGGGAGTGAGGAACAGTGATGAGCAGTGAGGAACAGTGAGGGAGTGAGGAACAGTGATGAGCAGTGAGGAACAGTGAGGAACAGTAAGGAGCAGTGAGGAACAGTGATGAGCAGTGAGGAACAGTGAGGGAGTGAGGAACAGTGAGGAACACTGAGTGTATGTAATTCAGTCACAGCTGTAATTCATTATTATTATTATTATTATTATTATTATTACAGTGGACCCCGGTTATGTCGATGTCCTAGGGGGTCGCCAAAAAGCATCGAGGTAACCGATGATCGAGATAAACGAAAATCAAAATGGCGGCAGTATATTAACGTGCTTGAAATTTCTTTATGTACATGATGTGCGTTAATAAATGAGAATGTGCATGCACGTGTTTTTGGAGGGTTTTTTACACAACAGCGTTGCCGCGATTTGTTTGATGAAGGCATGCTATAAAAATACATACAGTACATGTTTATCTGTCAGGAATCCACCTGCCACGCCCCCTTCGGCCCCCTTCAGCGTGTCAGGTGTTTTCTCGGCCGCTTTCTCTGACGCTCCGCTTCAATCGCGCACATATGGTGCTCGTTTTATCATCATCACCAGCTCCTATTTAAACTTCCACACTCTCACTGTCCGTTATTGTTGGTATATGTTGGTTCACGGCGGTCGTTGTTATCGCGCATGCGTATCCCGGTACGTGTCTTCCCACCGGTACTCTCTCAACGGCTTCCCCACGGATTCCCCCCCTGATCCTGCCGGTGTTCATTCTATGCTTTTGGATGGTCATCACACGTTCCGTGCCGCCAAGCCCGGCTTTCGCCTCCCGTTCATTGCATAACATTTAACCACAAAAGGCATATGTGCACTAACTAACAGCAGAGATTCACCAGTATACAATACAAACACCTGTAGCAGCTGTAAGACTTGATTTTTCCGCCACTTCCGCGAGTTCTTCTGCGGCTGCACCGAGATAACCGACGTTAAATGGCTAATTTTTCCCCCCTTGTGCTCGAGATATTAGGGTTCGGCGACATAAAAAAACATAACCGATAAAAAATGTTTAGAAAAAGCGAGAATTTGGCGGTTCCACTTCAAAAACGTTGACTTAATAGGGTTGTCGAGGTAACCGAGGTCGAGATAACCGGGTTCCACTGTATTATTATTATTATTATTATTATTTTAATTAAAGCTAAAATTGAATATATCAGTGAATAAATGTTTGGTGACTACGGTGTCGTCTGTACAGATGCCAGCTGCCCCCCCTGCAGTGGAGACTGGTGGTCCTGCATTCCCACCGAGTTTCAGTTCTGTACTTGCGTTCCTCAACGTTTCTGTAACGATGGAAGACAGCACTGCAGCGACTGGTCTGACGAATACATCTGCAAACCCAAACCTGAGTAAAAATCATCTAATCTCATGATCTGTTCTCTGATTCATATCTCAAACTGTCTAAATCATTAGAACAATTATTATTCACCAATCCAGTATGACTGGGATCTTCTGTTTCTGAAAGAGCTGATGCACATCTTCACAAATTCTAAGTGCAGGTTGAATCAAGGTAATGATTGAAGAAGAAGTTAATGGATGAAGGAGGAGGTGATGGTTGAAGGATAATTTGATGGTTGAAGGAGGTGATGGCTACAGGAGGAGGTGATGGTTGAAGGATAATTTGATGGTTGAAGGAGGTGATGGCTACAGGAGGAGGTGATGGTGGAAGGATAATTTGATGGTTGAAGGAGGTGATGGCTACAGGAGGAGGTGATGGTTGAAGGATAATTTGATGGTTGAAGGAGGTGATGGCTACAGGAGGAGGTGATGGCTACAGGAGGAGGTGATGGTGGAAGGAGAAGGTGATGCTTGAAGGATAATTTGATGGTTGAAGGAGGTGATGGCTACAGGAGGAGGTGATGGCTACAGGAGGAGGTGATGGTGGAAGGAGAAGGTGATGGTGGAAGGATAATTTGATGGTTGAAGGAGGTGATGGCTACAGGAGGAGGTGATTGCTACAGGAGGAGGTGATGGTGGAAGGATAATGTAATGGTTGAAAGAGGAGGTGATGGTTGAAGGAGGAGGTGATGGCTACAGGAGGAGGAGATGGTTGAAGGAGGAGGTGATGGCTACAGGAGGAGGTGATGGTGGAAGGATAATTAAATGGTTGAAGGAGGAGGTGATGGCTACAGGAGGAGGTGATGGTAGAATGAGGAGGTGATGGCTACAGGAGGAGGTGATGGTAGAATGAGGAGGTGATGGCTACAGGAGGAGGTGATGGTGGAAGGATAATTTAATGGTTGAAGGAGGAGGTGATGGCTACAGGAGGTGATGGTTGAAGGAGGAAGTGATGGCTACAGGAGGAGGTGATGGTTGAAGGATAATTTGATGGTTGAAGGAGGTGATGGCTACAGGAGGAGGTGCTGGTTGAAGGATATTTTGATGGTTGAAGGAGGTGTTGGCTACAGGAGGAGGTGATGGCTACAGAAGGAGGTGATGGTGGTAAGATAATTTAATGATTGAAGGAGGAGGTGATGGTTGAAGGAGGAGGTGATGGCTACAGGAGGAGGTGATGGTGGAAGGATAATTAAATGGTTGAAGGAGGAGGTGATGGCTACAGGAGGAGGTGATGGTGGAAGGATAATTTAATGGTTGAAGGAGGAGGTGATGGCTAAAGGAGGAGGAGATGGTTGAAGGAGGAGGTGATGGCTACAGGAGGAGGTGATGGTTGAAGGAGGATGTGATGGTGAAAGGATAATTTAATGGTTGAAGAATAATTTGATGTTTGAAGGAGGAGGTGATGGTTATAGGAGTCCACATCACCTGGATTCATCAGTCCATTTACACCTGCGTATCACTTGATGCTGGATCTGTGATGATCACAAATGTTGAGCTCAGTAGCTCCTACTTTTATAACCATATTGACTGTAGAAGACTGTAGAAAGATCATCACTCATAATCACACACTCCAGTGCTCATGTTAGTTCTCACTCTTCAGTGTTCTGTAGTGTTTAAAGACTATAATCACACTCTTGATGTCACCCACATGAGGATCAGGTTCTGCTTTTGAGTCTGGTTCCTCTCAAGGTTTCTTCCTCATAACATCTAAGGGAGTTTTTCCTTCACCACAGTCTCCATGGTGCTCATCAGAGATAAACACACATTATTCACCTTCACTGTTGATTTCTGTAACACTGCTTTGAGACGATGTCTGTTGTGAAAAGCGCTATACAAATAAACTTGACTTGTTGGTAAAATTCATTCTACATTCTCGACTGATTGGTTTAAAACTTTTGTGGAAGTGATTCTTTTTTTTTTAACTAAATAAAAGTGAAAGAAGTTGGAAGCTGTGCGACATGAACATCAGGATCCAGTGAGAAGATCAGCCATTTATTACCATCACCACATTTAATTATCATCATTATAAAAACCAAATCATCCTGTTCCACATGTAAACTGTGTGTGTGAGTGTGAGTGTGAGTGTGTGTGAGTGTGCGTGTGTTCAGATACTGCTCAGTAACTATTGAGAAGCTCCAGGTCTTCAGCAGATAGAGTAAACACAGATGCAGAGCGTTTGACTGAAGGGTGTGGATTCCTCGAAAGTTCCTCCTGTTCCGTGGAGAATTTTCTCTTTTTTCCGGAGCTTGTGCTGGCGTGTGTGTCGGTGTGTGTGCTGGCGTGTGTGTCGGTGTGTGTGCTGGCGTGTGTGTCGGTGTGTGTGCTGGCGTGTGTGTCGGTGTGTGTGCTGGCGTGTGTGGACTGAGACGTGGCGTGTGAGTCGGTGTGTGTGCTGGTGTGTGTGTGCTGAGACGTGGCGTGTGTGTCGGTGTGTGTGCTGGTGTGTGTGTGCTGAGACGTGGCGTGTGTGTCGGTGTGTGTGCTGGTGTGTGTGTGCTGAGACGTGGCGTGTGTGTCGGTGTGTGTGCTGGTGTGTGTGTGCTGAGACGTGGCGTGTGTGTCGGTGTGTGTGCTGGTGTGTGTGTCAGGGTGTGTGTGGTGAAAAGTAGCGCGACTGTCCAGTTTATAAAAATGGATGACTCTTGTTTGCTCTTCATGTTGGGAATCGTTCCATACAGTGTGAATGTTTTCTTGTACAAACTTCTCCCTTCCATCTGAGAGAGAGAAAAGAGAAAGAGAAAAGAGTGAGTGAGAGAGAGAGAGAGAGAGAGAGAGAGAGAGAGAGAGAGAGAGAGAGAGAGAAGAGAAAAAAAGAGAGAGAAAAAAGAGAGAAAAGAGAGAGAGAGAGAGAGAAGAGAGAGAGAGAGAGAGAAGAGAGAGAGAAGAGAGAGAGAGAGAAGAGAGAGAGAGAGAGAGAGAGAGAGAGAGAAAAGAGAGAGAGATCACATCAGTCTCAGTGAAAAACACAGCATGTAACCCTGTGGTGATCATTTTTCTCAGTACTTTACTGCTTTTACACCACAGCCACCGAGCAACAACGACCGTTTTTATTGGTTTATTAAATCTGTGTTGATTACATTCTGACCAATCATATATATCCATCCATCCATCCATCCATCCACATATCCATCCATCCATCCTTTGCCATATCCATCCATCCATCCATCCATCCATCCATCCACATATCCTTCCACCCATCTACATATCCATCCATTATGTATATATTCATCTACATATCAATCTATTCATCCATTCATCCACCCATCATTCCACATATCTATTCATCTACATATCCACCTATTTACATCTACATCCATCCATCCATCCATCCACATATCCACACATCTACATCTCCCTCTATTTAAAGGACAAAAGTTCTGATTCGGTGTAACAGCAGCAGTTTGCGTAAATAAAAAAGCGATGGAAATAGAATAAATATTTGCACACTGTTAGTGTAAAAGTCGTTCTCCTCATGTTCATCTTCAGTAAAATAAAAGTGAAGAGTGTTTACTCACAGAACTGGAGGGCGTTTGTTCTCGGTTTTGGAGTTTTCTCCGGCACTTCTGCAGCTTTCGCCTCCCACTGGTTTATTACCTGCTCAACAAACAGAGGTGGTGAAAGTTCACGCTTCCTTCACTCGAGTGGAAGTGCAGATACTGATGTTTTAAAAGACTCTGGTAAACGTTTTTTACTGATGATAAAGTAAAGACGTTTGGGCTCTGACACATGCTAGAACTATTTAATACTTTATTACTACGTGTGTGAGTGTCGCACTGGTACCTGAACATCATCATAATAATATCAGGGCCGACAGTCGAGTCAAATCGTGATTAATCACAACTTATTCACGTGTATTTGTTCTAAATGTACCTTAAATTAATACTTTTATACGCACATTTTTAATACTCTGATCAACATGGAGAAATATTGATGCCCCCCCCTGAGGAAGATGGCTATGCTAGCAATCTTCCTCAGGTATCAAACAAGCCAAACTGGGATTTGTGGGTGGGGCTAATTATCCCACAAAATACCAATCCATTTCCAACGTGGAAACGTGGACATGCCTCCTGAGCCTCGGACAGAACCTGATTAATGCAGTAGAAAAGCAGAAGATGCAGCGTGTTGGATCGGTGCTTTTCATCGTTACCTCCTCGGCCCAGCCTTCACTCTTACACTCGGAGTGTGTGAACGTCTGCAGCGGCGACACCGAAAACACCATCGACATCTTCTTCATGAAGAAACTCTCCAGAGACGAGTCCAGCTGAAACAGTTATTTATGATTCACTATGAAGGACTTTAAAAGAGCAGATTTACATCACTTCATTATTATTTAACACAAAACTGTATTCGTGTGAACACGGACTGATTATGTGGAAAATTTTGAAGTTATTTACAATAAAAATCTAAATATGAATAATAAAAATTTAAAAGAACAAGAAAATTATAAACATGAACAAATGTAATCTAATTTTTTTATTTATTTTCTTCTTATTTAAGTGTATTTGCATTTAATCATTAAAACTGTATAAAGTAAAGAAAACAGCAGATTTCACCCTTTTTTCTGTTTTTAAAATATTCTAAAAATACATTAAACTTATTTCAATTTATATACATGTATTAATTGATATATAATTCAGTGGCTATGTTGAGCGTTCTGCCCTGCGTTCTGTCTTGCGTTCTGCTCTGTGTTCTGCTCTGCGTTATGTTCTGCTCTGTGTTCTGCTCTGCGTTGTGTTCTTCTCTGTGTTCTGCTCTGTGTTCTGCTCTGTGTTCTGCTCTGCGGTCTGCCCTGTGTTCTGCTTTCCGTTCTGCTCTATGTTCTGCTCTGCGTTCTGCTCTGCGTTGTGTTCTGCTCTATGTTCTGCTCTGCGTTGTGTTCTGCTCTATGTTCTGCTCTGCGTTGTGTTCTGCTCTATGTTCTGCTCTGTTTTCTGCTCTGCGTTGTGTTCTGCCCTGCGTTCTGCCCTGTGTTCTGTCTTGCGTTCTGCTCTGTGTTCTGCTCTGCGTTGTGTTCTGCTCTGCGTTATGTTCTGCTCTGTGTTCTGCTCTGCGTTGTGTTCTTCTCTGTGTTCTGCTCTGTGTTCTGCTCTGCGGTCTGCCCTGTGTTCTGCTTTCCGTTCTGCTTTATGTTCTGCTCTGTGTTCTGCTCTGCGTTGTGTTCTGCTCTGCGTTCTGCTCTGTGTTCTGCTCTGCGTTGTGTTCTGCGTTGTGTTCTGCTCTATGTTCTGCTCTGCTCTGTGTTCTGCGTTGTGTTCTGCTCTGCGGTCTGCCCTGTGTTCTGCTTTCCGTTCTTGCTCTATGTTCTGCTCTGCTTTGTGTTCTGCTCTATGTTCTGCTCTGTGTTCTGCTCTGCGTTGTGTTCTGCTCTATGTTCTGCTCTGTTTTCTGCTCTGCGTTGTGTTCTGCTCTGCCCTGTGTTCTGCTTTCCGTTCTGCTCTATGTTCTGCTCTGCGTTGTGTTCTGCTCTGCGTTCTGCGCTGCATTGTGTTCTGCTCTATGTTCTGCTCTGCGTTGTGTTCTGCTCTGTGTTCTGCTCTGCGTTGTGTTCTGCGTTGTGTTCTGCTCTGCGTTCTGCTCTGCATTGTGTTCTGCTCTGCATTGTGTTCTGCTCTGTGTTCTGCTCTGCGTTCTGCTCTGCATTGTGTTCTGCTCTGCATTGTGTTCTGCTCTGTGTTCTGCTCTATGTAAAGCAGGACTTCACGCAGTCTGAACTCGGGGTCACCTTCACGTTCGTCTTGGAGATGTCGAGCTCACGCAGTTTTTGAAAACACGTTAAATATCCGAGTCCTTTTTCCGTCAGGGGATTTCCTGTTAGGAATTAAAAATTTAAAAAAATGCTTTTAAATGTTTATATATTCAGACTTTCCAGTTTCCACTTCTTCAGATACTTCAGTTTTTTATATAAATGTGTTTCTCCAGCTTTATATATTTCCTTTATATTCCCACCTCACAGATTTACACCTGTGAGGTGACGATTCTGTGGGTAAAGGAGAAGAACTCACTCACACAGATTTACAGATTTGAGAGAAATCTGTCTTTTGTGTAGATAAAAAAAGTCTTAGATCTTTGAGTTCCGCTCATGAAAAATGGGGCAAAAACAAAAGTGTTGTGTTTTTAACTGTGTTCAGTGTAAAAATATAAATATAAATATATCAGACAGAAGAGAAATGGAGCCGTGTGAAAGCTGAACGTACTCGACAGGTCCAAGTGCTGCAGGTTCTCCAGGCCTCTTTTCATGACTCTGATGGGTGTCGTGAGTCTCCGCAAGCCTTCATCTGACATACAGTTTTCTCCCAAGAACAACTTCACAAGCCTTCAGTCAGAAACACAGAACCCAGGGTTCATTATTCTTTCATTTATATTTTATATTTATATATATATATTTTTTAGAACTCACCTGGAACAAGCCTCTGAGGTCAGATGATGGAAAAAGTCATGGCTGTCCCCTAACCTGCATCCGTGAAGATCCAGAGTTTCTAAGCACCAAAACACACGAATCTCTTCGCTCCTTTCTGAAAGCAAAAGCGACCTGAAAGCACGAGGAGGACACCAGGTTCAGAGCTGAGAAACAAATCAAATCTTACCAGAATCTTGTTTTGTTTGTTTTTTTGCTTGTTCGTTTCTGACCTTTCCCTCAAACACAGCGACTTCAACACAAGTTCTCCGTAGGCTTCGCTGAAGACCTGTAACCCCCTCGCAGAGGTAGAAGGTTCTACAAATTTCTGTTTTGCCTCTGCCGCTGTGAACAACCTGTCGGCCATTTGTTCGGGGAAACCGATCAGGGAGTCGACGTGCTCAATATTATCGGCGATGAACAGCAGCGATATATTGAGCAGTGATTTGGCCGTGTAGCGCAGACTCCCTTCCCCATTGTACGTGAAAACAAAGTGATCGTTTCTCTTTCTGCATTCGGTAGGAGGGAAACGGTCGATGTGGAGTCGGACCGAAAAATCTTTATCGAATAATTTATACGATGGTTTAGGCCTGGAGTGCTGAGGCACAATTCCTGCAGTGTTTACAAAACGAAGTTCTCCTTTTTCTCGAACGTACACGCTGCCGTGATCGTCTTTATGTTCATATGACCCTACTGAACACATTATAATTCAAACACAGCGACTCTTATTAAACAATTATTACTTATCCAAACAGCCGTATTATTATTATTATTATTATTATTATTATTATTATTATTATTACTACTACTACTACTACTACAGAATACACGGGAACCAAAAGCGTCCGGAACCAAAGAGTTTGTCCCGCTTGTTTCCAGGGAACTACGTTCACAGTAACACCTCGCATAAAACTCGGTTTGTAAAAAATGTAAAAATATAAACAATCTGCTCGCTTCCTGTAACCAATAAAGCAGATAAATCTATCCCGGAACAATGTACATTACCGAAACACGTACACACTAACAAATAAACACTTTATCAAAACGAAATGGGTGCATTTGGGTAAATAAATCGAAACGCGCTGCCTCACGACTCTCCTACAGGCGCTAACAAGGATTTCACCAGATGGATTATGGGAAATGTAGTTTCCCATAGTTTCACACAATAAACGCCAAACAGTAAATATTGTTTAAAGAGTATCTGAATAAACTTTTTGACATGACATAGAAATAAAGTACAGAATATAAATCGATACTTTTGGGGTTTATAACTATATGTAGTCGTATGTTTATTTTATTTTTTTTAATCAACGTTTGAAGAATTTACTTCCGGACTCTGTGTGACGTCAGGTGATTGCGGAAGTAGGATCCGGGTTTGTTGTGATGTTGGAGGCAGGATTTGAGCTCTGCAGCAGGAGTTAAACCCGGGGTGAGTCTGACACCAGGGGGAAAATAATACTCACAGTTTATATGCAAAACAAATCATTTATCTTAAATAATATAGTTGTGATCGACGCATGTTTGTGACGTCATCAGCTGAGCTCTGGTCTGTTTTTATTTGCAGGTCATGGCGAAGACTGAGGGGTTTCATCTGGACTTTCAAGGTCGGTTTCTTTCTATATTCACTTCAGATCCTACTGCACATTTAGTGAAACGTTTTCCTGTTTTAATCAACTAATTAATAAAAAAAATCCACTGGAACTTCTCGAATCTTTATCTGTAAACCAAACACCATTTTAACTGCGTCCAAAAATATATTTAAGAATAAAATGTATTATTTTACCCCAATTTCCACTTCTTTAATGCCTGGGTTTTATCTGCGGTAACTCCATTACCCACAATGCCATTCACTTAAAGACGTCTCTGTCTCACATTGTCTCTGTTTCACTCTCACTCTGTCTCTCGCTTTGTCTCACTCTGTCTCTCACTTTGTCTCACTCTGTCTCTCGCTTTGTCTCACTCTGTCTCTCGCTTTGTCTCACTCTGTCTCTCGCTTTGTCTCACTCTGTCTCTCGCTTTGTCTCACTCTGTCTCTCGCTTTGTCTCACTCTGTCTCTCGCTTTGTCTCACTCTGTCTCTCTATATCCCTCTCACTCAAATCCTTACCCTCGCCCATTTTTCCTGCTTCTAGCACATCATCTTTGAGGAGAAAATGTTCACCTGCTGCCTGATAAATAAATCCACCCACTAACAGGAGCCATGATGAAGATCATCAGTGTTCTTCACTTCACCACTCAGAATGTGATACTGTTATAATGTTATCCCTGTGTGGTGTATATTGTACACATTGTGACTGGGGTAAAAGTAGGGGGTTTTAGTGGTGTGTAAATGAGCATCATCAGAAATTTGTGTGAAAAAAAATGTTCTCAGTAAAAGAGAGAAGAAGAAGAAGAAAAACATCTCTTTTTCCAGAAGACATGATTCATTGTCTAGTTTCACTTTTTTTTTAGATGTATGTACATTTTTTCAAACCTGGCAACCCAAATCCTGGTTTGACTGATGCTGCAGGAATTGTGTCTGGCCTGAGTCTGGCCTGAGTCTGGCCGGCGGTCAGTGTGCAGTACCCTGTGAGAGGGTGTTGTGAGAACTTCTTGAAGATCAGTGCGCTGATGATTTTAACAAGGAATTATTGAACGTCAAGTTTCAGAAAGGTGTGATTTCTCCTGCATTTAGATTTTAATGGTGATGATGATGGTGTAAGAGACAGGAGCGATGGAGCCACCACAGTCAATATCGAGGACCTGGGCTTCAGGAAATCTCCGTCACAGCGGCGAGGAGCAGGACTCGAGGATGAGCTGCTCGACGCTGATGATCGCACCGAGGTCAGGAAATGAGCCGCTTTCAGACAGATTTATAACACAGACGGTATTTACTCTCTTATTCACACTCTTTATACTTGTTGCAGCTCCTCAGCAGTGAGAGGAAAAGTGCTGCCTTCTGGACTCTGGAGTTTTATCAGGCTTTCTTCAACGTGGACACGCATCAGGTATGAGATCAGCATGGAGATCTTCAGGGTGTCTTCCTGTGAGCTTCACTGAGAACCTGTCTGTCTGTCTCTCTCTCTCTGACTGTCTGTCTGTCTGTCCCTCTTTTCTTTCTGTCTGTCTGTCTCTGTCTGCCTCTCTCTCTCTCTCTCTCTCTCTCTCTCTCTCTCTCTCTCTCTCTCTCTCCCTCTCTGACTGTCTGTCTGTCTCTGTCTCTCTCTCTCTCTCTCTCTCTCTCTCACACAGACAGACACAGACACACACACACACAGCCACACTTAATGTGTTTACATGTATTTATTTGTTTGTTTGTTTGTTTATTTTCAGGTGATGGGAAGAATTATCAGCTCGGTGTTGCCATGGCGTGGAAAAAACTTTGTTCGCCTTCACATTAGGAACAACCCCGACCTCTATGGTCTGTCCGTCTGTCTGTCTGTCTCTCTGTCTCACTCTATGGTGTCTCTCTCTGTGGTGTGGTGGTCAGGGGTGCACATATTTTGACCCTGTAATGGACTGTGGTAAGTTCTGAACTGGTTGTTCTGCAGGACCGTTTTGGATCTGCACCACACTGGTGTTCGCCATCGGTGTGAGCGGGAACATGTCCAGCTTCCTCGTCAACCATGGACAGGCCAAATACAAATACGTCCCTGAGTTTTGGAAAGGTGAGGAGGATAAGAAGAAGGAGGAGGAGGTGGAGGAGGAGGAGGATGATGATGATGATGATGTGGTTGTTATCATTGTCTTTTTGTGTGTGTGTGTGTGTGTTGTCAGTAACGATGGCTGCTACAGCGATCTACAGCTACGCTTGGCTCGTTCCTCTGGTGCTGTGGGGCTTTTTAACTTGGAGAAGCAGGAAGATCTCCAGCACCACATACTACTCCTTCCTGGAGATCGTGTGTGTTTATGGCTACTCGCTCTCCATCTACATACCTGCTGTGGTGAGAAACAACCGCTTCTTCCTCTTCTTCTTCTCTTTCTTCCTCTTCCTATATAATATATGTGCTGTATATATTGTGTGTGTGTGTGTGTGTGTGTAGGTGCTGTGGGTGATACCGAGTGAGGTTCTCAGGTGGAGCTCCATCGTGGTGGCTCTGTGTTTGTCCTGCTCGGTTCTGGTGCTGACCTTCTGGCCAGTGGTGAGAGGAGACAAACCTCGTATCGTCCTCACCGTTCTCTCCTCCATCATCATACTGCACGTTTTACTGACCATCGGCTGCAAGGTCAGACTTCACACCTCACATCATGCACACACACACACACACACACACACACACACACACACACACACAGAGTTTGTGGAAACAGTGCCCGTATCTGAAACACACACCTGTAAGTATCTCATCTTTGTTATTATCTCGTTAATATGAAATCATATCGTAATATTATATATTTGTTTATTTTTCTGGTTTTCTTCTCATTATCTCATGAATTCAGTCTCACATCCTTCTTTCTGTTTGTCCTCCTGATTTTTTTTTATCATTTCACACCCCCCCCCCCCCTTCTCTCTTTTCTTCATCTTTATTCAGGCGTATTTTTTCAGCACTTATGATGAACAGAATCCTGGAAAAAAATCTGCAGTAGAAACGAGCGCCCCCCAGAGTTTAACTACTGCAAAGACACACTGATGTCCTTTAGCAGAGGTATACACACACACACACACACACACACACACACATTAATACAGCTGTATACACACCAGACACGGGAAGTAATGAAGTACAAATACTTTGTTACTGTATTTAAGTAGATTTTTCTAGTATCAGTTTTTTACTTCACTATTTATTTTTCAAACACGTTTTACTTTTACTTAATACAGTTTCACACAAATATCTGTACTTTTTACTTCTTACTTTTTCAAAGCAGGCTCATGATTTTAGTTTTAAACTGTTCATTTGGTGAAATTTTATTTTCACTGCCCACTGATTTTATCATATAAACCTGCTTCCTGTCATTGTGCTGCTTTTTCAATCCACTGGTGCATCATTTCCTCTCACACACCACAGACGTAGACTAGTTTTTGAAGCTCACAATGAGCAGGCAGAAGCAGTAAGAAGTCTGGGGTTAACGTGGATGAGACAGAGGGAGTCAGTGATGAGAACAGACACATTCCCGCAAATTCTTTTTAATGGCAATACATTTTATTAACACAGAATCAATTCAGCGCATTTCTGTTTTACCATTTTCATAAAAAAATAAATAAAAAAACCTAAATATAAAAGAGGCGAAATTATAACCTTCAGCACAACAAACATTTTTATACGATGTCATTTCTTTACTTAGATATAAAATAAATAAATAAACCACAGAAAAATATTTTTTATCAGTAAACATTTGTTTTATTTCTGCGCCACTTCTCAAATCAAACCCCAAATCCACCATGATTCACACAATTAACCCTCATAATGCAGAAACAAACTTAAATTACTGTCTTCTTTAATCATACAGAAAAGAACAATACAAATAAAATTAAAAATTTTACAGATTCAAATGATGTATTCACTTTTAATAACAACAAAACACTGTGTTTGTAAAATAAAGTAAACCGACAGGGGGCGCTCTCTGCCATGTCTCCTCTCTTTGTAAAATACAGTGAACCGACAGGGGGCGCTCTCTGTCATGTCATCTCTCTTTGTAAAATACAGTAAACCGACAGGGGGCGCTCTCTGTCATGTCATCTCTCTTTGTAAAATACAGTAAACCGACAGGGGGCGCTCTCTGTCATGTCATCTCTCTTTGTAAAATACAGTAAACCGACAGGGGGCGCTCTCTGTCATGTCATCTCTCTTTGTAAAATACAGTGAACCGACAGGGGGCGCTCTCTGTCATGTCATCTCTCTTTGTAAAATACAGTAAACCGACAGGGGGCGCTCTCTGTCATGTCATCTCTCTTTGTAAAATAAAGTAAACCGACAGGGGGCGCTCTCTGTCATGTCATCTCTCTTTGTAAAATACAGTGAACCGACAGGGGGCGCTCTCTGTCATGTCATCTCTCTTTGTAAAATACAGTAAACCGACAGGGGGCGCTCTCTGTCATGTCATCTCTCTTTGTAAAATACAGTAAACCGACAGGGGGCGCTCTCTGTCATGTCATCTCTCTTTGTAAAATACAGTAAACCGACAGGGGGCGCTCTCTGTCATGTCATCTCTCTTTGTAAAATACAGTGAACCGACAGGGGCGCTCTCTGTCATGTCATCTCTCTTTGTAAAATACAGTAAACCGACAGGGGCGCTCTCTGTCATGTCATCTCTCTTTGTAAAATACAGTAACCGACAGGGGCGCTCTCTGTCATGTCATCTCTCTTTGTAAAATACAGTAAACCGACAGGGGGCGCTCTCTGTCAGTCATCTCTCTTTGTAAAATACAGTGAACCGACAGGGGGCGCTCTCTGTCATGTCATCTCTCTTTGTAAAATACAGTAAACCGACAGGGGGCGCTCTCTGTCATGTCATCTCTCTTTGTAAAATACAGTAAACCGACAGGGGGCGCTCTCTGTCATGTCATCTCTCTTTGTAAAATACAGTGAACCGACAGGGGGCGCTCTCTGTCATGTCATCTCTCTTCACAAACACATCAATAAAACAAGCTGAATCTCAGTGAATATTTACCTCACAGACACAATAAATATATGTGTAGAAAACTCGACATGTCTTTTACATAAACCACATTCACATCCAATACAAATATTCTCTGATTCTGTAATGTAATTAAAAATTTTACAGATTCAAATGATGTATTCACTTTTAATAACAACAAAACACTGTGTTTGTAAAATAAAGTAAACCGACAGGGGGCGCTCTCTGCCATGTCTCCTCTCTTTGTAAAATAAAGTAAACCGACAGGGGGCGCTCTCTGTCATGTCATCTCTCTTTGTAAAATACAGTAAACCGACAGGGGGCGCTCTCTGTCATGTCTCCTCTCTTTGTAAAATACAGTAAACCGACAGGGGGCGCTCTCTGTCATGTCTCCTCTCTTTGTAAAATACAGTAAACCGACAGGGGGCGCTCTCTGTCATGTCTCCTCTCTTTGTAAAATACAGTAAACCGACAGGGGGCGCTCTCTGTCATGTCATCTCTCTTTGTAAAATAAAGTAAACCGACAGGGGGCGCTCTCTGTCATGTCTCCTCTCTTTGTAAAATACAGTGAACCGACAGGGGGCGCTCTCTGTCATGTCTCCTCTCTTTGTAAAATAAAGTAAACCGACAGGGGGCGCTCTCTGTCATGTCTCCTCTCTTTGTAAAATACAGTAAACCGACAGGGGGCGCTCTCTGTCATGTCATCTCTCTTTGTAAAATAAAGTAAACCGACAGGGGCGCTCTCTGTCATGTCTCCTCTCTTTGTAAAATAAAGTAAACCGACAGGGGCGCTCTCTGTCATGTCATCTCTCTTTGTAAATAAAGTAAACTGACAGGGGCGCTCTCTGCCATGTCTCCTCTCTTTGTAAATACAGTAAACCGACAGGGGGCGCTCTCTGCCATGTCATCTCTCTTTGTAAAATAAGTAAACCGACAGGGGCGCTCTCTGCATGTCTCCTCTCTTTGTAAAATACAGTAAACCGACAGGGGGCGCTCTCTGTCATGTCTCCTCTCTTTGTAAAATAAAGTAAACCGACAGGGGGCGCTCTCTGCATGTCTCCTCTCTTTGTAAAATACAGTAAACCGACAGGGGCGCTCTCTGCATGTCATCTCTCTTTGTAAAATAAAGTAAACCGACAGGGGGCGCTCTCTGCCATGTCTCCTCTCTTTGTAAAATACAGTAAACCGACAGGGGGCGCTCTCTGTCATGTCTCCTCTCTTTGTAAAATAAAGTAAACCGACAGGGGGCCTCTCTCATGTCTCCTCTCTTTGTAAAATAAAGTAAACCGACAGGGGCGCTCTCTGTCATGTCTCCTCTCTTTGTAAAATAAAGTAAACCGACAGGGGGCGCTCTCTGTCATGTCTCCTCTCTTTGTAAAATACAGTAAACCGACAGGGGGCGCTCTCTGTCATGTCTCCTCTCTTTGTAAAATAAAGTAAACCGACAGGGGGCGCTCTCTGTCATGTCTCCTCTCTTTGTAAAATACAGTAAACCGACAGGGGGCGCTCTCTGTCATGTCTCCTCTCTTTGTAAAATAAAGTAAACCGACAGGGGGCGCTCTCTGCATGTCTCCTCTCTTTGTAAAATACAGTAAACCGACAGGGGGCGCTCTCTGCCATGTCTCCTCTCTTTGTAAAATAAAGTAAACCGACAGGGGGCGCTCTCTGTCATGTCTCCTCTCTTTGTAAAATAAAGTAAACCGACAGGGGGCGCTCTCTGTCATGTCTCCTCTCTTTGTAAAATAAAGTAAACCGACAGGGGGCCTCTCTGTCATGTCTCCTCTCTTTGTAAAATAAGTAAACCGACAGGGGGCGCTCTCTGCCATGTCATCTCTCTTTGTAAAATACAGTAAACCGACAGGGGGCGCTCTCTGCATGTCATCTCTCTTTGTAAAATAAAGTAAACCGACAGGGGCGCTCTCTGCCATGTCATCTCTCTTTGTAAAATAAAGTAAACCGACAGGGGCGCTCTCTGCCATGTCTCCTCTCTTTGTAAAATACAGTAAACCGACAGGGGCGCTCTCTGTCATGTCTCCTCTCTTTGTAAAATAAAGTAAACCGACAGGGGGCGCTCTCTGCCATGTCATCTCTCTTTGTAAAATACAGTAAACCGACAGGGGGCGCTCTCTGTCATGTCATCTCTCTTTGTAAAATAAAGTAAACCGACAGGGGGCGCTCTCTGCATGTCATCTCTCTTTGTAAAATACAGTAAACCGACAGGGCGCTCTCTGCCATGTTCTCTCTTTGTAAATAGTAACCGACAGGGGCGCTCTCTGTCATCTCTCTCTTTGTAAAATAGTAAACCGACAGGGGCGCTCTCTGTCATGTCATCTCTCTTGTAAATAGTAAACCGACAGGGGCGCTCTCTGCATGTCATCTCTCTTGTAAAATAAAGTAAACCGACAGGGGGCGCTCTCTGCCATGTCATCTCTCTTTGTAAAATACAGTAAACCGACAGGGGGCGCTCTCTGTCATGTCTCCTCTCTTTGTAAAATAAAGTAAACCGACAGGGGGCGCTCTCTGCCATGTCATCTCTCTTTGTAAAATACAGTAAACCGACAGGGGGCGCTCTCTGTCATGTCATCTCTCTTTGTAAAATACAGTAAACCGACAGGGGGCGCTCTCTGTCATGTCATCTCTCTTTGTAAAATAAAGTAAACCGACAGGGGGCGCTCTCTGTCATGTCTCCTCTCTTTGTAAAATACAGTAACCGACAGGGGGCGCTCTCTGTCATGTCATCTCTCTTTGTAAAATACAGTGAACCGACAGGGGGCGCTCTCTGTCATGTCATCTCTCTTTGTAAAATACAGTGAACCGACAGGGGGCGCTCTCTGTCATGTCATCTCTCTTTGTAAAATACAGTGAACCGACCGCTCTCTCATTCTCTTGTAAATAATAACGGGGGCTCTCTGCCATTCATCTCTCTTTGTAAATACAGTGAACCGACAGGGGCGCTCTCTGTCATGTCATCTCTCTTTGTAAAATACAGTGAACCGACAGGGGCGCTCTCTGTCATGTCATCTCTCTTTGTAAATACAGTGAACCGACAGGGGCGCTCTCTGCCATGTCTCCTCTCTTTGTAAAATAAAGTAAACCGACAGGGGGCGCTCTCTGCCATGTCATCTCTCTTCACAAACACATCAATAAAACAAGCTGAATCTCAGTGAATATTTACCTCACAGACACAATAAATATATGTGTAGAAAACTCGACATGTCTTTTACATAAACCACATTCACATCCAATACAAATATTCTCTGATTCTGTAATCGCTATGATTTATACCATAAATCCATAAAATCATTACAGACCAGAAATCATAAAAAAGTGCAGTCAGAACTTCAGCTTTTACCAGAATCTTTTAAAACATCAGCATCTGCACTTCTACTGAGTGAAGAATGTGTGGAGTTTTAACATCACTGATACACACACACACACGCACACAACCACACACACACACACACAACCACATACACACACTTACACACACATCCTCACACACACACAACCACATACACGCACAACCACATACACACACACACACACACACACAACCACATACACGCACTTACACACACATCCTCACACATACACACACGCACACAACCACACACACACAACCACATGCATGCACAACCACATACACACACACACACAACCACATACACACATTACACACACATCCTCACACATACACACACGTACACACACACACACACACTCAAGTGTAAATATATTATAGGTGATTTTATATAGATATATATGTCCCCTGGTGGTCTAGTGGTTATGATGCGGCGCTCTCATCGCTGCGGCCCGGGTTCGATCCCCGGTCAGGGAACCAACCCCAGCCACTTTCAGTGGCGGTCCCGAACCTGGATAAATTGGGGAGGGTTGCGTTAGGAAGGGCATCCAGCATAAAAACATGCCAAATCAAACGTGTGGATGGTCCACTGTATATATATATAATGTTTGCATACTGTAGGTTCAGACCCTGATATGTGGGGTTGTGTGTGTGTGTGTGTGTGTGTGTGTGTGGATATGTGGGGTTGTGGATGTGTGTGTGTGTGTGTGTGTGTGTGTGTGTGTGTGTGGATATGTGGGGTTGTGGATGTGTGTGGGTGTGTGTGTGTGGATATGTGGGGTTGTGGATGTGTGTGTGTGTGTGTGTGTGTGTGGATGTGTGTGTGTGTGGTGTGTGTGTGGATATGTGGGGTTGTGGATGTGTGTGTGTGTGTGTGTGTGTGTGTGTGTATATGTGGGGTTGTGGATGTGTGTGGGTGTGTGTGTGTGTATGTGTGGATATGTGGTTGGATGTGTGTGTGTGTGTGTGTGTGTGTGTGTGTGTGTGTGTGTGTGTGTGTGTGTGTGTGTGTGTGGATATGTGGGGTTGTGGATGTGTGTGTGTGTGTGTGTGTGTATGTGTGTGTGTGTGTGTGTGGATATGTGGGGTTGTGGATGTGTGTGTGTGTGGATATGTGGGGTTGTGGATGTGTGTGTGTGTGTGTGTGTGTGTGGATATGTGGGGTTGTGGATGTGTGTGTGTGTGTGTGTGTGTGGATATGTGGGGTTGTGGATGTGTGTGTGTGTGTGTGTGTGTGTGTGTGTGTGGATATGTGGGGTTGTGGATGTGTGTAGGTGTGTGTGTGTATGTGTGGATATGTGGGGTTGTGGATGTGTGTGTGTGTGTGTGTGTGTGTGTGTGTGTGTGTGTGGATATGTGGGGTTGTGGATGTGTGTGTGTGTGTGTGTGTGTGTGTGTGTGTGTGTGTGTGTGTGGATATGTGGGGTTGTGGGTGTGTGTGTGTGGATATGTGGGGTTGTGGGTGGGTGTGGGTGGGTGTGTGTGTGTGTGTGTGTGTGTGTGTGGATATGTGGGGTTGTTGATGTGTGTGGGTGTGTGTGTGTGTGTGTGGATATGTGGGGTTGTGGATGTGTGTGGGTGTGTGTGTGTGTGTGTGGATATGTGGGGTTGTGGATGTGTGTGGGTGTGTGTGTGTATGTGTGGATTTGTGGGGTTTTGTGTGTGTGGGTATGAGGATATGTGGGGTTGTGGATGTGTGTGGGGGTGTGTGTGTGTGTGTGGATATGTGGGGTTGTGGATGTGTGTGGGTGTGTGTGTGTATGTGTGGATTTGTGGGGTTTTGTGTGTGTGGGTGTGGGGTTGTGGGTGTGGATGTGGGTGGAGCCTCAGCATCAGACCTAAAAGAAACATCATGTTTATCAGTTTTTAAATTTTTTATTTGATTGATTGAGTTTGAATAAAACAGTTGTAATTATTTTATATATGTTTAATTGTAATGAATATTAATTTTATTATAATTTCTCCACTCAGTTTGCGCATTATAATGAAGTCTCGCTCCAGACAGTCGATCGTGTTCACACTTGATGTCAGAATTGTTGTACACGCTCTCTCCTTCCTGAAGCTCATGTTCTTCTTCTCCTTCTTCTGTTGCAGCTTCTCTCGTTGCCTCGTTCTCCAGAATCGGGTTTCACACAGACGAGGTCGTAGGTCATCAGAACAACACGAGATCATCAACTTTGTGTCTGTGTTTGTAAAAAGTGCAATTACTGCTGACTTTCAGCTTTTTCGGGACTTTATTAGTAATAATGATCAGTAATAATAATAATAATAAGCTGTATGTTGTGTAGCACGAGGCTTCAGTCTGAATGCCAATTTTCTTACTCATTTTTATATTATTTCTGGACACTGAACAACACGTGCCTTCTGAAATATTTCATGTTTCACTGCAAACATTTTTTTATGTTCTTTGTAATAAGAATATTAATATGTTAGTATAGAATGATATGTTATAAAATAAAAAAAAAACGAGCTACAAAGTGAACTTCTTTTCTTTATTTTATGCTCATACAATTTTTAAACAAGGTCAAGGTCACAACAAGGTCAGAGATTTAGTTTTTCTTCTATAGTTAATGTGTATGTTAAGGTTATTTGAGAAGTTTGTCAGAAGAAAGATTTATGGTGCTTATAATATTATTAAAAATGTAATTATTATAAAGTTAATGAGAGACTATAAGTAATGAGGCTCAGGATTAAGTTCAGCTGCAGGGTTTCATCAGAGGTTAGAGTTCAATTTACTGTTTGTTTTTTATTGAAGGAAAGTGAATTAAATGAAATAATAATACATTAATCTGGATCTCAGGAAAGACTTGGAGACAGTAAAATCAGGGATATAAATGATGTTATCATGGCTCATCACTTTCCCTGCTGCTCCTCAGGAACATGTGAACATCAGTAATGAAGTTACTGAAGCACCAAAAAGTTTTCTAATTACCACAAAACAGAAAAATGGTGTCACTGGAAACCGTGTGCTTGAGGCGTGTCCTGATTAATGGTTATTCTAACCTGGGCCTAAAGTTACACATGAGCTGCTTCTCAAACCAGCGAGCTTCGGGCTCACGCCGCAACACAGAGGATGCGTGAAACACCTCGTCTCCGTCACGTCTTCAGATTCTTCAGCTGAACTAAAACGTGTGATGATGGTTTGATCCATACCTGTTACGATAATGTCTAGAAAAGTAATTATACACGACTCGCAGAAACTTGTGGAGCAATACCGCTCGGAGCGAGACGAGGCCCTTCAACGCGAGAATGCCCTCAAGGAGAAACTGAGACAATACGAATCGAGGACAAAGTCGACCGAGACCATCAAACAGAAACTCAAAACCCTGACGTCGGACAACAAAGAGCTCAGGAAGCAGGTGAAAGCTCTGAGGACGGAGATCGGCTTGGAGTCGAGCCCGAACTTTCACGGCAAAACTACGAGGGACGTCATCAACGAACTGCAGGAGAAAGAGCGAGAGTGCAGCGCGCTGGCGGAAAAAGCTGGAAAGTTGAACCTGACCATCGATGAGCTGTCGTCCGAGCTGGCCAACGTGATCACCTCCAAAACTCTGCTGGAGGAAAAAGTCCAGTCACTTCAGCTCAACCTCAAGGACATGACCAACAACCAGCGCCGCCTGCTGAAGTTATGGGAGGATAAAAAAACTCAGCGTGAGCTGATCCTCCTGCCTGCCATCAATCAGAGAACCGCACACAAACCCCTCGTCCAGAAAGCCATCCAGACCGACATGTCCATTAGCTCCACACAAATCCTTCCTGCCAATGTCTTCGAAACCAGACTGAGATGGGAACCGGAGAAGAGCAGGAACCTGGACAGAGAAACATCACGTTACCCAACAGCACTCATGCAAAATAAGACAACGAGGCATCACTGATATTCAACTGGAAATGAACAATTAATTTTTTTTGTCCATTTACTGTAACAGGTCCCATTCCTGTGTTACGCATTTCTATAAGTTGGGCTTTGAAACACCAAAAATCTCGTCTCACATCCAGGCACCATCCCAACGCCTCATACCATAAATACACGCTGCTACATTTTACTGCCGCGTAAACATACAAATATTATTACAATTTTGTCGACTCAGCATCGTAACTCGGGGACTTCCTGTTTATCTGTTTTCCTCCTACGCAGACGTTTTTACTCAGACTTGTGAATTAGTTTATTAGCATAAAAGACATTTCAGGTTTCTGTCAGTTTGTTATTTTTTAGTTAGAAATGATCTGTAAAATGATGTGTGACGTGAACGTCACGTTTGTTAAACTAAAAAATAAATGAAAATCAACTTATTCGTTCATCCAGTTATTTATATATATGTGTTAAATGTATTGATTCAGTACTGAAGTCCTAAAAGACGTCGCAATATAATAGTGGGTGTTTTAGTGAGTGTTTATGAGCAGGCGGTGTTTTAGTGAGTGTTTATGAGCAGGCGGTGTTTTAGTGAGTGTTTATGAGCAGGCGGTGTTTTAGTGGGTGTTTATGAGCAGGCGGTGCTTTAGTGAGTGTTTATGAGCAGGCGGTGTTTTAGTGAGTGTTTTTGAGCAGGCGGTGTTTTAGTGGGTGTTTATGAGCAGGCGGTGTTTTAGTGAGTGTTTTTGAGCAGGCGGTGTTTTAGTGGGTGTTTATGAGCAGGCGGTGCTTTAGTGAGTGTTTATGAGCAGGCGGTGTTTTAGTGAGTGTTTTTGAGCAGGCGGTGTTTTAGTGGGTGTTTATGAGCAGGCGGTGTTTTAGTGGGTGTTTATGAGCAGGAGGTGTTTTAGTGGGTGTTTATGAGCAGGAGGTGTTTTAGTGGGTGTTTATGAGCAGGCGGTGTTTTAGTGAGTGTTTATGAGCAGGAGGTGTTTTAGTGGGTGTTTATGAGCAGGCGGTGTTTTAGTGAGTGTTTATGAGCAGGCGGTGTTTTAGTGGGTGTTTATGAGCATGCGGTGTTTTAGTGGGTGTTTTATGAGCAGGAGGTGTTTTAGTGGGTGTTTATGAGCAGGAGGTGTTTTAATGGGTGTTTATGAGCAGGAGTTGTTTTAGTGGGTGTTTATGAGCAGGAGGTGTTTTAGTGGGTGTTTATGAGCAGGAGGTGTTTTAGTGAGTGTTTATGAGCAGGCGGTGTTTTAGTGGGTGTTTATGAGCAGGAGGTGTTTTAGTGGGTGTTTATGAGCAGGCGGTGTTTTAGTGGGTGTATTTGAGCAGGCGGTGTTTTAGTGAGTGTTCATGAGCAGGCGGTGTTTTAGTGAGTGTATTTGAGCAGGCGGTGTTTTAGTGGGTGTTCATGAGCAGGCGGTGTTTTAGTGAGTGTTCATGAGCAGGCGGTGTTTTAGTGGGTGTATTTGAGCAGGCGGTGTTTTAGTGGGTGTTCATGAGCAGGAGGTGTTTTAGTGGGTGTATTTGAGCAGGCGGTGTTTTAGTGAGTGTTCATGAGCAGGCGGTGTTTTAGTGAGTGTTTATGAGCAGGCGGTGTTTTAGTGGGTGTTTATGAGCAGGCGGTGTTTTAGTGAGTGTTTATGAGCAGGCGGTGTTTTAGTGAGTGTATTTGAGCAGGCGGTGTTTTAGTGAGTGTTTATGAGCAGGCGGTGTTTTAGTGAGCGTTTATGAGCAGGCGGTGTTTTAGTGAGCGTTTATGAGCAGGCGGTGTTTTAGTGAGCGTATTTGAGCAGGCGGTGTTTTAGTGAGTGTTCATGAGCAGGCAGTGTTTTAGTGAGTGTATTTGAGCAGGCGGTGTTTTAGTGAGTGTTTTTGAGCAGGCAGTGTTTAAGTGAGTGTATTTGAGCAGGCGGTGTTTTAGTGAGTGTTTTTGAGCAGGCAGTGTTTAAGTAAGTGTATTTGAGCAGGCGGTGTTTTAGTAAGTGTTTAAGAGCAGGCGGTGTTTTAGTGAGTGTTTATGAGCAGGCAGTGTTTTAGTGAGTGTATTTGAGCAGGCGGTGTTTTAGTGAGTGTTCATGAGCAGGCGGTGTTTTAGTGAGTGTATTTGAGCAGGCGGTGTTTTAGTGAGAGTTCATGAGCAGGCAGTGTTTTAGTGAGTGTATTTGAGCAGGCGGTGTTTTAGTGAGTGTTTTTGAGCAGGCAGTGTTTAAGTAAGTGTATTTGAGCAGGCGGTGTTTTAGTAAGTGTTTAAGAGCAGGCGGTGTTTTAGTGAGTGTTTATGAGCAGGCGGTGTTTTAGTGAGTGTATTTGAGCAGGCGTTGTTTCAGTGAGTGTTCATGAGCAGGCAGTGTTTTAGTGAGTGTTTATGAGCAGGCGGTGTTTTAGTGAGAGTTCATGAGCAGGCAGTGTTTTAGTGAGTGTTCATGAGCAGGCGGTGTTTTAGTGAGTGTATTTGAGCAGGCGGTGTTTTAGTGAGTGTATTTGAGCAAGCGGTGTTTTAGTGAGTGTATTTGAGCAGGCGGTGTTTTAGTGAGTGTTCATGAGCAGGCGGTGTTTTAGTGAGTGTTCATGAGCAGGCGGTGTTTTAGTGAGTGTATTTGAGCAGGCGGTGTTTTAGTGAGTGTATTTGAGCAGGCGGTGTTTTAGTGAGTGTTCATGAGCAGGCGGTGTTTTAGTGAGTGTATTTGAGCAGGCGGTGTTTTAGTGAGTGTTCATGAGCAGGCGGTGTTTTAGTGAGTGTATTTGAGCAGGCGTTGTTTCAGTGAGTGTTTTTGAGCAGGCGGTGTTTTAGTGAGTGTATTTGAGCAGGCGGTGTTTCAGTGAGTGTATTTGAGCAGGCGGTGTTTTAGTGAGTGTATTTGAGCAGGCGGTGTTTCAGTGAGTGTTCATGAGCAGGCGGTGTTTTAGTGAGTGTATTTGAGCAGGCGGTGTTTCAGTGAGTGTTTTTGAGCAGGCGGTGTTTTAGTGAGTGTTTTTGAGCAGGCGGTGTTTTAGTGAGTGTATTTGAGCAGGCGGTGTTTTAGTGAGTGTTCATGAGCAGGCGGTGTTTTAGTGAGTGTTTTTGAGCAGGCGGTGTTTTAGTGAGTGTATTTGAGCAGGCGGTGTTTCAGTGAGTGTTCATGAGCAGGCGGTGTTTTAGTGAGTGTATTTGAGCAGGCGGTGTTTCAGTGAGTGTTTTTGAGCAGGCGGTGTTTTAGTGAGTGTTTTTGAGCAGGCGGTGTTTTAGTGAGTGTATTTGAGCAGGCGGTGTTTTAGTGAGTGTTCATGAGCAGGCGGTGTTTTAGTGAGTGTATTTGAGCAGGCGGTGTTTCAGTGAGTGTTTTTGAGCAGGCGGTGTTTTAGTGAGTGTTTTTGAGCAGGCGGTGTTTTAGTGAGTGTATTTGAGCAGGCGGTGTTTCAGTGAGTGTTCATGAGCAGGCGGTGTTTTAGTGAGTGTATTTGAGCAGGCGGTGTTTCAGTGAGTGTTTTTGAGCAGGCGGTGTTTTAGTGAGTGTTTTTGAGCAGGCGGTGTTTTAGTGAGTGTATTTGAGCAGGCGGTGTTTTAGTGAGTGTTTTTGAGCAGGCGGTGTTTTAGTGAGTGTTTTTGAGCAGGCGGTGTTTTAGTGAGTGTATTTGAGCAGGCGGTGTTTCAGTGAGTGTTTTTGAGCAGGCGGTGTTTTAGTGAGTGTATTTGAGCAGGCGGTGTTTCAGTGAGTGTTCATGAGCAGGCGGTGTTTTAGTGAGTGTATTTGAGCAGGCGGTGTTTCAGTGAGTGTTTTTGAGCAGGCGGTGTTTTAGTGAGTGTTCATGAGCAGGCGGTGTTTTAGTGAGTGTATTTGAGCAGGCGGTGTTTTAGTGAGTGTTCATGAGCAGGCGGTGTTTTAGTGAGTGTTCATGAGCAGGCAGTGTTTTAGTGAGTGTATTTGAGCAGGCGGTGTTTTAGTGAGTGTATTTGAGCAGGCAGTGTTTAAGTGAGTGTATTTGAGCAGGCGGTGTTTTAGTGAGTGTTTTTGAGCAGGCAGTGTTTAAGTAAGTGTATTTGAGCAGGCGGTGTTTTAGTAAGTGTTTAAGAGCAGGCGGTGTTTTAGTGAGTGTTTATGAGCAGGCAGTGTTTTAGTGAGTGTATTTGAGCAGGCGGTGTTTTAGTGAGTGTTCATGAGCAGGCGGTGTTTTAGTGAGTGTTCATGAGCAGGCAGTGTTTTAGTGAGTGTATTTGAGCAGGCGGTGTTTCAGTGAGTGTTTTTGAGCAGGCGGTGTTTTAGTGAGTGTTCATGAGCAGGCGGTGTTTTAGTGAGTGTATTTGAGCAGGCGGTGTTTTAGTGAGTGTATTTGAGCAGGCGGTGTTTTAGTGAGTGTTCATGAGCAGGCGGTGTTTTAGTGAGTGTATTTGAGCAGGCGGTGTTTCAGTGAGTGTATTTGAGCAGGCGGTGTTTTAGTGAGTGTATTTGAGCAGGCGGTGTTTTAGTGAGTGTTCATGAGCAGGCGGTGTTTTAGTGAGTGTATTTGAGCAGGCGGTGTTTCAGTGAGTGTTTTTGAGCAGGCGGTGTTTTAGTGAGTGTTTTTGAGCAGGCGGTGTTTTAGTGAGTGTTTTTGAGCAGGCGGTGTTTGTAGGCGCCTCCACGCTGAGGTCTTTCCGGGGCCTTCCGGCGCGTGTCGCGGAATGTCGCGCGTGAAACTGCGCCACTTTTCAAACCTCCGCGCTGCTGAAATGTGACTGTTTTTTATGGGATTTTTTTTATTTTGTTATTGAAATAAAATGTTTTCTTTTAATCAGAACTGCTGGTTTATACGGAAGGTAAGAACTATTTGTTATATTTTTGGGTTTTTAGGGTGCGAATGGTGAGAGATTAGTGACGAGACTGAAAAAGAAAAAGTTTTATAAATAACTTTAGTCATGATTTTAATCTGTAATTACGGAATATTCGAGTAAATAAAAACGAGGTTAAACTTTATAAACAGGTTCCAGGTGTGTGAAGGAAAATCACTTTATCGGTTAATTGGTTGATTAATTCGTTAATTGGTTCGTTGAGAAAGTTTGGGATATTTCAAGTTCAAAATGTGTGTCCTCATGGTATATTATTTATAATGTGTGTGTGTGTGTGTGTGTGTGTGTGTGTGAGAGGTGGTGAGATGGAGAGGTGTAGCCAGCATCATGTGGTCAGTGCTGCTGCTTCCTCCCATCATCTCTCTACTCATCTTCCTCATCAGGTTCAGTGTGTTTCACCCCACAAACTGGATCTCAGGTAAACACACACACACACACACACACACGCACACACACACTCTTCCTCACTACGTCTCTGTCTGTAAGAGACTTGTCTCATTCTGTGTGTGTGTGTGTGTGTGTGTGTGTGTGTGTGCAGGGTATTTGGGTTTGCTCACAGAAGTGAGTACGTTGTTCTCTGTGTTCCTGCTCTGTGCAGCCGTTATTTTCCTCGCCTTTTTCAACCTTCAGTATTACACAGGTCAGAGATTCCACCTACATCATCATCATCATCACAACCATCAGCTACATTGTAATCACCACCACTTTCATCGTCATTATCATAATCACTATCGCCATCTTCATGAGCACCATCGGCTTCATCACTACTGCCATCTTCATTACCACCATCAGCTTCATCACTACCACCAAATTCATCATCACCTTAATTACCACCACCATCTTCATGACCATCAGCTTCATCACCACCACTTTCACTACCATCATCACCACACTACAGTGAACTGTATGTAACTGTATGTATGTTCATCTTCCAGTGGTTCCCTCCATCCCATGTTCTCGAGTGGCTCTCCTGGCTGAAGTTCTCCACCTTCGCCAGTGTATTCACTCTCTGGTGCACTGTGCAGTTGGGATGTTGATCATGTGGTGTGTGTGTGTCATGTCCGGCGGCCGCTATCGCACACTCCAGTCACTGTGTGCACGCAGCGAGAGGTGACGCACCCTCCCACCACACACACACACACACACACACACACACACTCTTCCTATTTACCTCTCTATATTACCTCTTTTTGATCTTACTAGGGGGCAGAGCTATTAACATGACTCACTAAATAATTTAAGTTTGGACCAATCACATGCAATATGCAAATTATTACAGGGCACTAAAACGTTCAGCTGTAACACTTCACATGCTAATACTCCTAGCTAGTTGGTACAGACTGCTGGTTGTCATGGTGATATTAGTGATTCGCCTCTAGAGGCCGCACTCGTACTATATAATGCAACCCGGAAAAACTATCTGCAAAACTGATGAATTGCTCGACCTCTAATTAAAAAAATAATAATTTTTTTAAAGTAGTAAAATAAATGTATATAAAGAATAATCACTTTTATTATAAATAATTATGTAATACAAATTATATATAAAAATGCTATTTTTAAATGACTAATATATTAGTAATGTACGTTGAGTCATTTCTAATAATTTTTAATAAATCAGTCAGTTTGTCTGCACGAGTCACTCTGAAGTTTTCAGGGTTTATTTATAAATATTGATATGATATTTGTTTTTGTTTACTTCACAGTGACGGTGTTGATGTGTGTCTGAACGAGTATCACATGTTCATGCTGCTGGCCGGAGCGTTTATGGGATACTCTTATAGTTTAATGGGCGTCGTCCAAAACGTCCACTACGTGTCCTTTCAGATCATACAGGTGTGTGTGTGTGTGTGTGTGTGTGTGTGTGTGTGTGTGTGTGTTCAGAGATCTTTACTGTCATTTAACCTGAACATACACTATACAGCCAAATGTTTGTGGACACCTGAGCATAAAATTTTTTTCAACATCCAATTCCACATTAAATCTCCATCATCTGTTATTATGAGCTCCACTTTCCTGGGAAGTTGTTCCTCTAGATTTTTGTGGAGATTCATGCAGCTACAAGGGTGTTAGTAAAGTCAGGTGCTGATGGAGGTTAGAAGGTGAGGAGGCCTGGGGTGCAGTCAGGGTTCTCATTCATTCATGTTCAATAGGGTTGGAGCTCTATAGCAGGAGATCTTCCACACCTTCCCCTAAAAGGGGATTGTCATGCTGGAACAGGTTTGGGTCTTCTAGTTCAAGTGAAGGGAGAATGTCATGCTACTGCACCAAAAGACGTCCAGTACATGTTGTGTGTCGGCTGTCCCAATACTTTTGGCCTGATATGTAAGTTGCGGTTGTTGTCAATGAGGCTTTTGTTTATTCTCAGTGCATTGGGTCTTTATTATATATAACACAATTTCTATACAAAATTTGAAATTAAATAAAATAAAACGTTTTTTTTTTCTTCTAGTAAATGTCTTTATTTTTATTTAGTTTTTAATAGTTATATATAAAAAATCATAAATTTTTTTTCCCCCTGCTGTAATCATGTAAGGTGAATGTACCTGTCTGGCCACGCCCTCTTTTGCTCCCTTTTGCCCTTTTTCTCCGCTTCTCTGTTGGTTAGTCACTAGCAATAAACGTGAAATAGGTAAATAAGGTTTTTTATTTTTAGCAGAGGAGCTGAGAGAAAAGGGCTGTGATTGGTGGGTTGCCATGTCAATCAAAATTAAAGTAGGTATAGCCCTGATATCTGTAATGAGTAATTGAGGTCTGGGTTATTGGACTGTATTTGTTGAAGTATTAAAGGTTCTGGTGTGTGGGTGTGTGTGTGTGTGTGTGTGTTACAGCAATACAAGTACATGCGCTTTAAAGGCTCTGCGTGGGGGCTCCTGAAGTGCAGTGCTGTTCAGTCTTTATATTTTGTCAGGAACTACGTCATCCTCTACTTCCTGTTGGGTGAGTAACGAGGAGGAAAAACGATTTAAACATGAAAAAAAAACAAAAAATATTAATTATTTTATGTTGTAGGACACGTCCCCAGAACATGGATCTCCAACATCCTGAACCTGCGTGTAGACAGGTTTGATATTGAGCTCCAATTTTCGTGTCATTGTGATGTAATTTTCTGTGGGCGTGTCTGTGGGTGTGGCCTGTCTGGAATATGATTAATTTCCTGTTTCCTCTGCCCTGTTACAGTTCTGTTCACTCTCTGGACTCGTTTGGAGGATTGTGTGATGTTTCTTTGGTCTATCAGCTGTGGATCAGTGGAACATTCCTGCTGCTCACCTGGAACCTCAACGTGCTTCTCTTAAGGATCTACGTCACTGAGGTGCACCACCGGGCCCAGAGATCGCGTCCCAATTTAGCGATTTCAATTAGTTTTTGTCCAGTTTTTGGTCATTGGTTTAAATTTTAGTGAATTTGTTTTAGTCCAATTAAAAAAAATTTAAATGAAGATTACCAAAAACTAAATCTAAGCCAAATAATAACAAATTTGATTTAAACTAATGCAGATGTCTAATTATTTGTTTTAGATTTAGTCCAGTTTCTGGTAATCTGAATTAGTTTTAGTCCAAATTTTGTCATTAAGATTATCTTGATTAGATTTAGATTAACCTTTAGATTTTAACTTTTTAAAATAATTTAGATTCGGTTTAGTACAAATCTGACCAGAAGGTCATGTTTATATCTCAGCTGCCACTGCTGGGCCCCTGAGTAAGGCCCCTGACCTCTCACCTGCTCAGGTGTATAAATGAGAGAAGTGTGAGTTGCTCTGGATCAGGGCTTCTGCCAAACGCCATAAATGTAAATTGGAATAGTTTTAGCCAAAATGCAGTTCTTTTGTTCGCTTTATTTAATTAAATGTTATTTGTTTAATTGATTTTAACGATTTATTTCTGTTCATTTGATTGTTTTAGCTGCATTTTAACAATTTTGACTGCTTTTCCTTTTTGTATACATTTGTTAATAATTTGATCGTCAAAATAACCCGGTGTTCACTTCAGTTTCTGAGCTTTTTCTCAGGTTTTAGTTACTTGTTGTTTTTATTTATTAAAAACTAAAACTGAAAACATTGTAAGTGAAAGCGGGTTTTAGCTGCTGGTTCAATCACAGACTAAAGACACATCTGATCGTATTTATTGTATTATTATAAATGCTAGCGTATGTCCAAGTCACTGAGAGAAAAATGTGTCTAGTTGATTTTTAATTATTTTTTTTTATTAATTAGTTTTGTGTTGAATTTGCGCCGCTATGCAGCCGTACAGGTTTTCGGTGCAGTCGTCTTTTGCTGAGGATGCAGAAGAATGTCTTCCTAAAGTCCTGACTGAAAAGAACTCCCTGCTCCTGAAGGTATGCCTCGTTGCTATGCCGACCACCTTGTCTTTAATTTTTGATTAGTTTTAATAATCGGAGGTGCTGATTTTTATATAGATTTTTGTATTTTGTGGTGTTTAGTTCCTGGCGTTGCAGGACTTGGCGTTACTTTCCCAGAATTCTCCTTCACGCAGACAGGAAGTCTTCAGCCTCAGTCAGCCGGGTAACTTCTAAACTTCTACTAACTGAGAATTAGCATAATTAGGGTGGGGTTTCGTTAGACATACTTGTTTTGCTATAAGTCATAACAACACAATGTCACATCTGAAATTGCTAACGTAGCCGAAGTAAGTAGCGTAACCGCCAATCCGAGTGTAAGTGTCCTGCTAACGACAGTGTACCACCGCCAACCGGAGTATATGTAGATGTTGATGCTAGGTGTAAATAAATCACTATAACGGGCGCTCGGAGCAGTTTCTCAGGAAGTAACCTTGACATCTGAGGTAAACGTTGACGTTCTGGTTAATTCTACACTATTTTCGTGTGTTAGCAATGTTTACTAGCCGCATTGTTCATACTTCCATCAGCTAGCTTATGAACAGGGTTTGAATTATTATAATCGCCTGTGTGTGTGTGTGTGTGTGTGTGTGTGTGTGTGTGTCTGTGTGTAGGTGGTCACCCTCATAACTGGAACGCTATCAGTAAGGAGTGTGTGTCGATGCTAAACGAATTAACGCAGCGGCTCGTCGCTCATCACGATGCTGTGGCGTCTAATGGCAGAGCCAAACCTCCGTCTGAGAGAAGTGACTTTGGATCCGGGTCCTCATCCAGCTCGGGTAACACACACACACACACACACACACACACACACACACACACACTAATGTAGTTCATGTTCTGTTATCCTAGCGAGGATTGTGACGTTATTCGTGTTAACCATGTTAGCCCTGCTAGCGTTTAAATACAATGTTGGCAATGACAATTCTGTCTGCTGTCGTAATGCTAAGTATGTAAACCATGTCATTTTATTTGCGTTCTTTTTGTTAGCTAGATGCTAACATGTTTTTATCTATGTTAGCTGTTAGGCTTATTAGTTAATCAGATGTTGTGCTAGCTATGTCAATTTTCTCAGTTGTTAACGACGTGTTTAGTTGCTAACGTAGCTACTTCAGTCCTTTTCCTAACTAAGTTTTGTTAGTTATTTAAGCTCTGATTTGATCAATGCTAGCTGATGGCGGTGGAGTTTTCGGCACAGTGATGTCTGGGGCAGAGGAGGTTCTTCAGACTCCTCACCGCAGTGATCTGATCCGGACTCCCGGCTCGGTGTTCGGTTCCGCAGTGAGGACCGTGAACTCGCCCATGACCGCCCCCTTCACCCCCGACCTCCCCGTCTCCTTCTCCAGCCCCTCCCTCAGACCCCTGTTCAGCCCTCACGTGGGCCAGAGACCCTGGTTGGGCTCGGTCCAGAGTCCTCACGTGACCCGGAGGAACCCCAAACTGTGGAGCACGTCCCCCGGTGAGGCCTCACGCCATTTCCTTTATGTTGATTGGTTAAGAATTCACTCACACTTGTAATGTAACACATGGTGTTCTGATGTCAGACTCTCGGACCAATGGGAGCTCACCGCCGTCTCCTGGTCCCACCCCTCAACCTGCAGGTGAACCCAAACCCAGCTTTCTGTCCCAGTGGCTCCAGAACAGGAAGGAGCAGGTGAACAGAAACACATACATAGGCACAGATACATAAACACACACACACACACACACACACACACACACACACACACACACACACACAGGAGCCATGAACAGGAGAAATTCTGGTGCACTATATGTACACAGTTGGAAAGTGGGCGGAGTTAAGCTGTAATAATTACTGACCTAGTGAGAGAATGCTATTATAGCAAGTGATGTTGAATTAGTGAGAGGATGCTAACATAGTGAACAAACTATGAGCGATCATTATCCTATAAACAGAAGATAAAGTAGTTTGGTACTAATCTAGTGTGAGATCGGTCTGATCGCGATGAGATGTAACTCTAAGAGATCAGTGTATTCAGATGCTAACCTGAAGACAAAATGCTAACCTAGCGAGTGAGGCTAATTTAGCCAGAGATGCTAACCTAGCGAGAGAAGCTAGCACTCTGATCGTAGCTGCAGTGTGACTAACAGTATGTTGCTTAATTACGGCGTCTGATGCAGAAAGCTGTCAGTCAGACTAGCTAATTAGAATATTAGGCCACACCCACCAGGACATTCAACACATTTGATTCATCAGAACTCTGACTCCTGTTTTTTTAATGTTGATTGATTATTTTTGTTAATGATGTGTGTGTTGATGCTGTTTTTTTTCCTCCTGCTCTACACTGCTGTGTTCAGGTTAAAGGTTTCTTCGCAAAACGTGTGCTGGTTGTGTATTTGTTTAATAAGGTAAGGAGGTCACGTGTGAACCACGTTAGCATGCTGCATGTGTGAAAAGGTGACTGGGGATGAATCTTTCAAAATAACACTTAGCCTTACACTAATCCTTTGATCTTTCTGACTCGCAGCAGAAACTCACGCTAGCTATGTATTACAGTTAGCTGACGTTAAACACGTGCTAACTACAAAACGACCGTCTTTATCATGACCAAACTGAAGCTAAATTTGACAGAAGTGTAGGAGAGCTCTCCGACGCCCCCTGGTGTCCTGGGTGATATCGGGGAAGACGCAGCGCACAGCGAGATACGTGTACGTTCTTCGCTTTAATCAAGAAGGTGAACAAGTGTGTAATCAGTCAGAGAGAACTAGCGACATGAGTGTCGTATACGCGCCTGTATTCAGGGTCTGGACTTTAAACAGGACTAATGCTAAAGAACAGGAAGTCACGTGTAGTGCGTGCAACACGTGCTCACACTGTACAGGCCTTACAGATGTTACACACATCAGAGTGATCAGAGAATTATCAGGACGGATTTAAGATCGTTTAAGCGTACGTTCTTTAGCTGCAGCTCTTTCAGGGTCATTCAAAGGTGAAGTAGTAAAGTGTAATAATAATAATAATAATAATGCAATTAGGAATATTAATAATAAGAATAATAGTACAACAAAACTTAAAAAAAAATTGAATAATAAAAAGTAATTACAGTAATAATTATATTGATAATACTAGTACTAATAATATAAATATATAATCATATGTAATAATAATACAACTGTGTGTGTGTGTGTGTGTGTGTGTGTGTGTGTATATATAAAATATAGTTAATAATAATTATAATAATAAAAAGGATTAATTATAATACTGCTTTTAATAAAAAAAGTACAGCTAAAAGCAATAATGGCAATTTAAATAAAAACATAAATAAGAATGAATAAATTAATAATAATAATAATAATAATAATTATTATTATAATAATCATAGCAATGATAAGACTACTGATGATTATAATAATAATAATAATAATGTTTAAATAAATAATGATAAAAGCAATATGTAAATACATAAAAAAACACTTAATGTTTGTGATCTATTTCCAAGGGGGGGGGGGGTGTGTGTGTGTGTGTGTGTGTGTGTGTGTGTGTGTGTGTGTGTGTGTGTGTGTGTGTGTGTTTTTCCTGATTGTCTCCTCACGATTGTCTTGTGTGTTTCAGAAATAATCCATTTAAGTGTTAAAACTGATATTTAAAGGAGAGGTCTGTAATTTTCTGGTCTTGAAATAACATCATATCCAAGACTTTTTTATTTGTCATGAGCAGTGTTGTGCTACTAAGAAATAGTTACAGTTACTTGTTACTTCATCTGAAAAATTACTCCGTTACTTTGTTGATTATTTACAGCATAAAGTAATGCGTTACTGTTAAAAGTTACTTTTTAGTTACTTTTTTAAAGAACGTTCTTTAATGTTCTCATTAATCCCCTTTTATGTGTTATGATCTACACAAACACAAAACTGACTTAAACACAGAGTCATTTATAAACACTGTTTTATTAAAGTCAGAGCAGCACACACTGAATATATCACAAGCATTTCTGAAATAAAGAACAAAACAAGCTGAATAATAAATTCACAATCAAACACTAAAGTGGCTTCTGCTGTTGTGTTGAGCTCTTAAACATGTTCCTTTCACAGCTGAAGTATGAAAACTATCAACAATGTAGAACAGAACACCGGGGTAGCTTCTAGCTTCTAGCTCCTCAGGCGTGGAGTTTCTGGAGGAGCTTCAACAGATTGGAGTTGCTGTTTATCGCCGTAGATTCGAGCTTCGAACCAGAAAGACACAGCTTACATTTGACTTAAAAGTTTTTGTCTTTATACTCAACTAAAGTGAAATAATGAGAATATTTCCACTTTGAGAAACTCGTCTTGCTCTCGCCTCGACTCGCCATTACTGCCGCACAGACCTGAATAAACGGAGACACGCCCACAGTGCGTCTTCTTCCTGTTTACAGTGGTTCATCCACCAATCCTACAATCTCTGCTGTAAACAGGTCAGACTGTAGTCTACACTTCAGCCCAAATTCATTCATTTAAAAAGTAACGCGTTACAGTATTAGTTACTGTCAAAAGTAACTGCATTACAGTAACGTGTTACTGCCCAACACTGGTCATGATGATCCTGGCTGGTGTTTATTATTATTTTTATTTTGAGCTTTGTGAGATTGTTCTGGGTCTGAAATTAGCTCCGCCCACTGAGGAGGCAGAGGCCACTGAAGATTTACAGACTGCTCATTTAATTATGTGGGTTAGAGATCATATGTTAATCACTGTTCATTATTTATTAATGTTTTTGTGTTCATTTTTTGGTAAACAGCTGCCTGAAGCGTCGAGTCAGGCCCTGTTTGCTGACAGCCAGGCGCACATCTGGGCTCTGGAAGGTGGGATATTTCTACTCAAGGCATGTTGTGTGGGTGTGGTCTGTTTGTGGGCGTGGTCTGATATTTTTAATTGATTTTGATGACTCTTTATAAAGTGGGTGTAGCCAAACATGGGTAATGCCCACTTTGGTTTCTTTTATTGTGTTTTCTTTTGTTATATTTTTTTGTCTAATTATTTAATTTAAATTTTATAATATTTAATTATTAAAAATTTTCTCCTTTTTCTTTTTTTTTTTTTTTTTTACATAGTTTACAAGTTTCTCTGTCGTTTTTCTTTCGTTCTTATTTTGGTTTTCTTTTCCTTCTTTCTTTCTGTTCATTATTTTAAATTGGGATACATTTTGGAATTTCTTTCTTTATTTTAATCAGAAGTCCTTTGCAGCTCAAATTGTATCGACTGTGGCGATTGTAGCGACTGTGGCGATTGTAGTGACTAGCGACTGTGGCGATTGTAGTGACTGTAGCGACTGTGGCGATTGTAGCGACTGTGGCGATTGTAGCGACTGTGGCGATTGTAGCGACTGTAGCGACTGTGGCGATTGTAGCGACTGTGGCGATTGTAGCGACTGTGGCGATTGTAGCGACTGTGGCGATTGTAGTGACTAGCGACTGTGGCGATTGTAGTGACTGTAGCGACTGTGGCGATTGTAGCGACTGTGGCGATTGTAGCGACTGTGGCGATTGTAGCGACTGTAGCGACTGTGGCGATTGTAGCGACTGTGGCGATTGTAGCGACTGTGGCGATTGTAGCGACTGTGGCGATTGTAGTGACTAGCGACTGTGGCGATTGTAGTGACTAGCGACTGTGGCGATTGTAGTGACTAGCGACTGTGGCGATTGTAGTGACTAGCGACTGTGGCGATTGTAGTGACTAGCGACTGTGGCGATTGTTGTGATTGTAGCGACTGTGGCGATTGTAGTGACTGTAGCGACTGTGGCGATTGTATCGACTGTGGCGATTGTAGTGACTAGCGACTGTGGCGATTGTAGTGACTAGCGACTGTGGCGATTGTAGTGACTGTGGCGATTGTAGTGACTAGCGACTGTGGCGATTGTAGCGACTGTGGCGATTGTTGTGACTGTAGCGACTGTGGCGATTGTTGTGACTGTAGCGACTGTGGCGATTGTATCGACTGTGGCGATTGTATCGACTGTGGCGATTGTAGTGACTGTAGCGACTGTGGCGATTGTAGTGACTGTAGCGACTGTGGCGATTGTTGTGATTGTAGCGACTGTGGCGATTGTAGTGACTGTAGCGACTGTGGCGATTGTTGCGACTGTGGCGATTGTATCGACTGTGGCGATTGTAGTGACTGTAGCGACTGTGGCGATTGTAGTGACTGTAGCGACTGTGGCGATTGTAGTGACTGTAGCGACTGTGGCGATTGTAGTGATTGTAGCGACTGTGGCGATTGTAGTGACTCTAGCGACTTTGGCGATTGTAGTGACTGTAGCGACTGTGGCGATTGTAGCAGCTGTGGCGATTGTAGTGACTGTGGTTAATGTTATGAGCAGCGACCTTGTTAACCGTGGTAATGTAAGCGTACAGGGTTTTATGGTGTTTGTGGTGTTGATGATGATGATGATGGTTAATTTTACAGGATTGTCTCATCTGGTTTCCGTGTCGTTCTCTGAGGATAAGTACGGAGTAGTGCAGACTACATTACCCAGCATTCTCTGCTGCATGCTCTCTCTGCAGGAGGTAACAACACACAGAAATAAGATGTTAGCATTTGCATTAGCATGATTACTGTTAGTTAGCAGCATTTCTGATGTTTTCAGGCTGTGGATCGTCACTTCAAGCTCCCACACGCCTCCAGCAAACCACCAAAGACCTGGAGCAGTGTGGGCGACTCCACGTATAAAACCCTGCGCTTTGCTCTGAGAGCATCGCTGAAGACCTCCATCTACAGAATCACCTCCACCTTCAGAGAGCACTTACAGTAAACACCTCGCATCATCTCCACCATCACGTCCACCTTCACTAAACATCTTACATCACCTCCGCCTTCACTAAACACCTCCCATCATCTCCACCATCACCTCCGCCTTCACTAAACACCTCCCATCATCTACACCATCACGTCCAACTTCACTAAACACCTCCCATCATCTACACCATCACGTCCAACTTCACTAAACACCTCCCATCATCTCCACCATCACGTCCACCTTCACTAAACACCTCCCATCATCTCCACCATCACGTCCACCTTCACTAAACACCTTACATCACCTCTACCATCATCTCCACCATCACTAAACACCTCCCATCATCTCCACCATCACTAAACACCTCCCATCATCTCCACCATCACTAAACACCTCCCATCATCTCCACCATCACTAAACACCTCCCATCATCTCCACCATCACCTTCACTAAACACCTCCCATCATCTCCACCATCACCTCCACCTTCACTAAACACCTCACATCACCTCTACCATCACCTCCACCTTCACTAAACACCTCCCATCACCTCTACCATCACCTCCACCTTCACTAAACACCTCCCATCATCTCCACTATCACCTCCACCTTCACTAAACACCTCCCATCATCTCCACCATCACTAAACACCTCCCATCATCTCCACCATCACCTCCACCTTCACTAAACACCTCCCATCATCTCCACCATCACCTCCACCTTCACTAAACACCTCACATCACCTCTACCATCACCTCCACCTTCACTAAACACCTCCCATCATCTCCACCATCACCTCCACCTTCACTAAACACCTCCCATCATCTCCACCATCACTAAACACCTCCCATCATCTCCACCATCACTAAACACCTCCCATCATCTCCACCATCACTAAACACCTCCCATCATCTCCACCATCACCTCCACCTTCACTAAACACCTCACATCACCTCTACCATCACCTCCACCTTCACTAAACACCTCCCATCATCTCCACCATCACCTCCACCTTCACTAAACACCTCCCATCATCTCCACCTTCACTAAACACCTCACATCACCTCTACCATCACCTCCACCTTCACTAAACACCTTCCATCATCTCCACCTTCACTAAACACCTCCCATCATCTCCACCTTCACTAAACACCTCCCATCATCTCCACCTTCACTAAACACCTCCCATCATCTCCACCATCACCTCCACTTTCACTAAACACCTCATATCACCTCTACCATCACCTCCACCTTCACTAAACACCTCATCACCTCTACCATCACCTCCACCTTCACTAAACACCTCACATCACCTCTACCATCACCTCCACCTTCACTAAACACCTCACATCACCTCTACCATCACCTTCACTAAACACCTCCCATCATCTCCACCATCACCTCCACCTTCACTTAACACCTCCCATCATCTCCACCTTCACTAAACACCTCCCATCATCTCCACCATCACCTTCACTAAACACCTCACATCACCTCTACCATCACCTTCACTAAACACCTCCCATCATCTCCACCATCACCTCCACCTTCACTTAACACCTCCCATCATCTCCACCTTCACTAAACACCTCCCATCATCTCCACCATCACCTTCACTAAACACCTTACATCACCTCTACCATCACCTTCACTAAACACCTCCCATCATCTCCACCATCACCTCCACCTTCACTTAACACCTCCCATCATCTCCACCTTCACTAAACACCTCCCATCATCTCCACCATCACCTTCACTAAACACCTCACATCACCTCTACCATCACCTCCACCTTCACTAAACACCTCCCATCACCTCTACCATCACCTCCACCTTCACTAAACACCTCCCATCATCTCCACTATCACCTCCACCTTCACTAAACACCTCCCATCATCTCCACCATCACTAAACACCTCCCATCATCTCCACCATCACCTTCACTAAACACCTCCCATCATCTCCACCATCACCTCCACCTTCACTAAACACCTCACATCACCTCTACCATCACCTCCACCTTCACTAAACACCTTCCATCATCTCCACTATCACCTCCACCTTCACTAAACATCTCCCATCATCTCCACCATCACTAAACACCTCCCATCATCTCCACCATCACCTTCACTAAACACCTCCCATCATCTCCACCATCACCTCCACCTTCACTAAACACCTCACATCACCTCTACCATCACCTCCACCTTCACTAAACACTTTCCATCATCTCCACTATCACCTCCACCTTCACTAAACACCTCCCATCATCTACACCATCACTAAACACCTCCCATCATCTCCACCATCACCTCCACCTTCACTAAACACCTCCCATCATCTCCACCATCACCTCCACCTTCAATAAACACCTCACATCACCTCTACCATCACCTCCACCTTCACTAAACACCTCACATCACCTCTACCATCACCTCCACCTTCACTAAACACCTCCCATCATCTCCACCATCACCTCCACCTTCACTAAACACCTCACATCACCTCTACCATCACCTCCACCTTCACTAAACACCTCCCATCATCTCCACCTTCACTAAACACCTCACATCACCTCTACCATCACCTCCACCTTCACTAAACACCTCCCATCATCTCCACCTTCACTAAACACCTCACATCACCTCTACCATCACCCCCACCTTCACTAAACACCCCACATCTCCACATTTGTTTCTTTTTCCAAATTGTTTTTATTTTTGTACAATATGCATTTTTTTCTGTTTCTTCTTTCTCTTTCATTTCTTTTTTTTTTTTCCTTTTTTTTTTCTTTAGCATTTTTTAAATCTTTGTTCTTCCTTTTTTCCCTCGTTGTTTGTGTAATTTTTGTTTCTCTTTTTAACAATAATTTTTTCTTCTTTTTGATAAACATTATTATTAAAGAATAATTATGATTTTTTTTCTCTTTTTAAAAATGTTAGTATTTTTTTGGTTTGTTTATAATTTTAAATAGTAAATGTTTTGAACAGAAGAGTAAATTAACGAGGAAATGAAAGACTTTTTTATTTTAGTTTATTAATTGGAATGATGAGAAGATGACTGATGTCACTTCCTGTGTTGATTTCAGTGCCGTCAGCGTTCCAGCAGAGCATCAGAAGAGACTTCAGCAGTTCCTGGAGTATAAGGAGTAGATGTTTCTGCACTCACTGCTCCAGTTTTCACTTCGAACCTCCAGCTCACTGGAGAAACTTGGACACCAAAAGGTCCTGTTTCCTTGGAAACACAAGTTTTTTTTGTTGTTGTTTGTGCAAGTGGGCGTGGTCACGATTTGGATAACGACCAGGTCCAGTGTTGTTCATCCTCCTACTGAACCCATGACTGCAGCTGAAGCTGGTGATGGTGGTGGATGAAGATCAGCTTTATTGAACTTTGGGTTGTTGTTGGTGGGTTTTTTTTTTTTGTGGAAAAAAGTACATCCACTTTTCTACTTGTCTTCTCCAGATGTTCGCTCCTTCTTTTTGCGGCCTTTTAAAGGAATAATGCCGATAAGAAAATTAAATAAAACTGTACACGTCCACCACAGATCCACTTTCCTCTCTTCATTTCCTCTCTTTGTTTTCTTTCACTTTTTTTCTTCTTTTTATTCCGTTACATTTCTTGTAGTGGCCACGAGAGGGCAGCGCTGTGCTAACTTAAAATATATATATTTTTTGTCACCTCTCTTTTTGTCTCCCTTTTTTTTATGGTCTGGTTTTTTTTTTTGCTTTTTTGTTTTTCTCTTTCTTTACTCCCATTTTTTTTATTTCATGTTTTATTTAGTTTTTTAGGAAAATCCACACTATTGTGGAGAATGCAGATGTGTAGTTTGTTCGGTTATTATAATCCGGTTCAGTCTCACACACACACACACACACACACACACACACACACACACACGATCAGTTTGTTATAAATAATTTTTTAATGAAAATGTCCATGAACCTCGTGCTCAGTCAGCTCCGCCCTCTCATATTACCCCGCCCTTTCAATAGCCCCACCCCCTTAGTGTTAATACCTGTATTGTGAGGTGTTCAGTGTGTAACCGGTTGTCTGTTGTAAAGGCCACGCCCACTACCACTAAACCCCACCTGGGTTTGCTGGAACTGACTGCACTTATTACAGCACTTTTTGTCTGTGTGTAAGGGGCGTGTCTTAAACCCTGACCCAGATTGAGGTGTGTGTGTGTGTGTGTGTGTGTGTGTGTGTGTGTGTGTGTGTGTGTGTGTGTGTGTGTGTGTGTGTGTGTGTGTGTGTGTGAGCAAAATTACTCTGTGAAAGTATAGAGTGACTGTATTATGATGAAACCAGAAAATCCTTCATCCTTTTCCTCTCGTCTCCTCTCGTCTCCTCTCGTCTCGACACTGCACACATCTTTCATGTCACTTCTCTGGAACAAACTCACTTTATCTCCTTTTTATATTGTTCATTATTTTAGTTTTTTTGTTTTTTTTCACCTGCAGCTCATTTTCTCTCGTCCGTCTCCCAGTATTACTTCTGTTCTTTTTCTTCTTGTCTCTTTTTTACACTGTGTGAAGGTTGCAGGAGAAACGTCAGTTTTACACGTGTATTTACTTCTTCTGTCGCCCCAATTTCTTTTACTTTCTCTTTTTTAATTCATATATTTTGTTTATTTTTTATTAAACAGTCACCATGAGAATGACGTCATGAATCATTTCTCTCTCTTTTATCTTTTCTTCTGTCATTCTGTTTATTCTTTACCACCACCCCCCTCCCCTCCCCCCAATCTCCCCTCTTTCTTTCATCAAGCTTTTCTATTCTTTTCTCTCACTGGGTGTTTTATAACCTCGCCCATTTCCCCTGTGTGTGTGTGTGTGTGTGTTTACGTTCGTGGTTGGACTCTTAACCAGTTTGAGCTGCTCAGCTGATTTTATCGTACAGCCAATCAGTGTGTGTGTGTGTGTGTGTGTGAGAGACTCAGTCTGCTCTGCTTCAGTCAGGATCAGGAGTTTGGGAGTCAGTATGGAGCTTTGAGTCACCTGGAAGAGAAGGAGTGTGTGTTTGAGTGTGTGTGTGTTAGAGAGAAAGGGACTGAGTAAACGAGTGCAGGAAGGAGGAGAACCTGAACACTTTTTGGCTGTGATTGTGTTGTCAAGGATTTTTATTTTATGGCTTTGAATTGAACTTGAACACACACACACACACACACACACAGAGACAAGGACGTGATTTGGAGCAGTCACAGGGAGAGAGACGTGGGAATGGCAGACCTGCTGATGGACGAGTCCGGTTCCGTCCCTGGGAGAGACGAGCTGGACTGGGGCTATGAGGAAGGTAAAGAAGCGAGTGACAGATCTGCACTCGTTTATCTGCGAGTGAAACAAGAGAGAGAACTGAACACACACCTTATTGTGGTTAGAAAGTCACTGAGCTGCTCTCCAGGACAGTGCTCTCTCTCTCTGTGTGTGTGTGTGTGTGTGTGTGTGTGTGTGTGTGTGTGTGTGTGTGTGTAATAACGTATAGCTTTCCATTAAAACAAGGGGAAAAAGGAAGTTAGGAAAGAAAAAGGGAGATAAAGAAGGCCCCCCCCCCTTTCCTCCATTACATTTTTTTCTTTTCTACTTGAATTCTGCTCTCTGATTGGTTAGAAAGTGTTAATTCAACCTCCAGAGGTTCACATGGTTTCTATAGCAACAGATAATTGTTGATGCAGTAAAGTGTTTTGTTGTTTAAGGGAGAAACATGTTTATGGAAGGAGTCTCCAGTGTGGATGAGTAAAGGACGGATCGTTTATCGCTGCTATAACTGAAACCTGATCAGCACTGTGTGTAACTAAAACTGGATAAAAAGTATGAGACCGCACCTGGACTGATTAACGTGTCTAGCTAGGGGACGTCCTCACGCTCCCTCGATACGTCTCCGTCCCATTTAGAAAGCAGAATAAGGACACTGTGGTCTCACTGTGGACACGTAACACCTGGTGACCTTCTCAGGCGTCCCACAATGCTGTCTGAACCAGATTGAAGTGTGTGTGTGTGTGTGTGTGTGTGTGTGTGTGTGTGTGTGTTCGTTCTCAGATAAATCAATTTACACAGGAACATCACTCCAAGCGTTAGAGTGAGTAACGTGAGGAGGATGAAAGTGTGATGAATGAAGTTCTCATTCCGTGTATAAAGGGTTTAATGAGGATGAGGAGGGTTTGATGAGGAAGATCAAGGTGTAATGCAGATTTAACGAGGAACTTTGATGTTGTAATTATCATTATCAGTGAGGAAGACGAGGTTTACACCTTGATCTTAAGGAAGCTAAGAGTGAACCGAGGATGAAATGAGATGGAAATGAAGAAGATGAGGATGTAAAGTCTGCTCTTTATCCTCAGTGTGTGTCTTGGCTGCTGTTTTGTTTCTTTAACAGCAAATCAAACACAGGGTCGTATTTACACTCCCTGACAAACATCCGCCATGCGCACACACACAAACACACACACACACACACACACACACACACACACACACTGCAGTACGTCTCGTCCTGTACAGAAACACACACAGGTAAAGACGTGTTATTTATTTACTCTCTACAGGAACGGCTTCTCCAGTCTGGACCTGATGATTTTTTGATGATTATGTTCCTCTAACTGAAAGTTCTCGATTCTTTTACACCGACGACACGCACCAACAAAGATCATTTTAAACAGGTTTACCAATGACGTGCTTTTTATCCAATTATAGTTACATTTTATACTAATCCTGTTTCATGCTTTTATTATAGCAGCGATAAACGCTCTGTCCTTCACCGACCTCTGATTATTCTCTCTCTCCTTCCATAAACATTCCATAAACACGTTCCTGCTCACAGAGATCTTCACCACACCACCCTGTGAACAAGCAGAGCAGAAGTTCAGCGTGTTTAGAGCCAGAGATTAAATATAAACCTGCACTACTGCTGTGAGAGAATTAATCAACACCTTCTGACCAATCAGAGCGCAGGATTAATAGCACAGTGAAAAATCTTTTATTAATCCACAGAATCAAAAAATTCATCTGGTTTATTAAAAAGTGAAACAAATTTCTCTGTTTTATTTATTTAATTTAAATGCTTAAATTCTCCCCCCCCCCATCCAATTATTATTATTATTATTATTATTATTATTTTAATATTTGGTGGATTTACTTTAATATTGACAAAAAAAGAGCACCAAAAAATAGATTGTGTGTTTAAAATCATCTTGTACCTGAAAAAAAAAACATGTCCATTAAAATATGGACATTTCTGCTTTTTAAAACTATTATAAAAAAAAAAAAATGAAAATGTCATTAAACAATTTATGGAAAAATAATGATCCAAAAACCTACAGCCTGGTAGTATTAATATTTATATAGAAATAAAAATCAGTAACGATCTGATTTTAATCACAAAATCTATTTTTAGTGCATTTTTTTTACATTAAAGTAAAAATCATGAAAGTAGATCCATTAAATAAAAGAGAAAAACATTAGTTGCTGTAAATCAGTTTAAAGATAAAACCAGGATGTTCTGATGTTACTGCAGAACCGTTAGAACTGGTCCAAAAAAAAATCTGGTCCTTAGTGATAGTAATGATTTTAAACCTGGATACATTATTGGTTTATTGATTGATTAATTGATTGATTGATCTTTAAACCAGATTAAGGTGTAACCCCTAACCACGCCCCTTACTGTTAAACCTAAAATCTGTACGTGTTTGAGCAGGTAATGATGCAGATGTTCTTGCTGTTCCTCAGAACTCGGTCAGTACGTTTACAGAACAAGAGTCAGGTTCGGGTGTAAGGAGAACAAGTTAGAAGAAAAAATCAGCTCAGGAAAAAATGAGAACATGATAAAAAGCCCTGAAGGAGCTTTCTTCACTCGTACAGGAACTTGGACGTTAATAGCGATGGGACTCTGAGGCTTTGGAGATCTTTATTTAGCTTCCTCATTAAAGACGCAGAAAAGAACAAAGCCAGGGTTCTTCATAAATCCAGTTTAGTGAGATTTTATTAGCAGGACGCAGCTGAGATTAGCTCATGTGACTTACAGAAGAACAGAGGGCATGATCTTCTTCCAGTTTTCTGACCATAACATTAAAACCTTCTGCCTGATGTTGTGTAGTTCCTCCTCGTTCCTCTGAAACAGCTCTGACTCATCTTAGTCTGGACTCCTCAAAACTTCAACAGCACATCCTTTAAGTTCTGAAAGTTGTGAGGAGGAGCCTTCATGGATCAGGCTTATTTGTTCAATATGTTCCATAGATGTTCTATGGAACATCGCTCATCTTCTTCAGAGAATCCAATGATGAAAAAAACATTACACGTCAAACCAGAGCTTTGGTGCTGGAGGTCAGCATGTGCACTCAGGTCCTCAATCAAATCAGATGGACCAATGAACATGGCTTAAAAACTGTTCCTGTTCCAACATCATGGTGCTCCTGTACACAAACCTAGCTCCATGAAGACATGGTGTGTTGGTGTAAGGGTTGGAGTGGAAGATCTCAAGTGTCCAGGGGTCTCCTGGCCTCTTCAACCCTCTCAGTGCCTTTTGAATGAATTGGAACTGCAGTCTCCTGACATCCTCCAGCATCAGTGTCTGATCTTCTCTTGTTTATGCTGAATTACACTAAAATCTAGTCAAGGTCTCGTGATTTCTCTGCGTAGAAAATGTGTATAAGATGAAAAGAGAGACTCTCTCTCTCTTCTCGTGAGTGATCAGGGCTCTTGTACGTGACTGTTTCTGTTCCATGACCTCGTTCTCTGCATTGTGGCCTTCTACCAGACACTTTTTGTTTTCTGAGGGTCGTTTGTGGTTTTTCTCATTTGTCCCTGAGAGAGAGAGAGAGAGAGAGAGAGAGAGAGAGAGAGAGAAACTATAGCACTCAGCACTGATGGATATCTGCAGATCAACCATCTATGTCTGATTGCACCACAAGCTCATGTTCCTCATTACCTCAGAACTGACTGATTTAGTGCACAAACACAAGCTGGAGCTTCAGCATGTAGCTTTATCTCACTGTGCTAATAAACTAGGAGACCCAAACCTGTTCCAGCATGATAATGCTCCTGTACACAAAGCCAGCTCCATGAAGATCTGCTTTTCATTGGTTGGATTTGGTGGAAGAGCTCCTGCTACAGAGGTCCAAGTCTATTGAACACATTTGTGGCTGATTGAATCTCCACAAAAATCTGGTGGAACATCTTCCCAGAATAGTGGAGGTTATTATAAGAGCAAATGAAGACTGGAAGTGGAATAAAGCACAATATCGTATGGTCAGGTGTCCATATACTTTTGATAATATATTGCAGTACTACAGTCCTGTGCTCTGATTGATTGGTCAGGAGGTGTGGATTAGTCTATGAGTTTAGATTATGGTTTCTATAATAATGTTTTTAATGTTAGATAATAAAGGTGTGTGTGTGTGTGTGTGTGTGTGTGTGTGTGTGTGTGTGTGTGTGTGTATGTGAAGGTGTGGAATGGGGTCTGCTGTTCCCTGAAGCGAATGGTGAGAATCAGTCTCCCATAAACCTGAACTCCAGAGAGGCTTGTTACGACCCCCGGCTCCTGGAAGTGGGTTTAACACACAACTACGTGGTGTGTAGAGACTGTGAGGTCATCAACGACGGACACACCGTCAGGATCATGCTCAAGTCCAAGTCAGGTACCCAGCATGCACCTGGAGTGAGGGAACAGAAAGTCTCTACACTATACAAATCATATTCATATACATCTAGAGACACCTGTGTATCTTCTCTCTCTCTCTCTGCAGTGGTGACTGGAGGACCTCTGCCCAGTGACCATGAGTTCGAACTGCATGAAGTTCGCTTTCACTGGGGCAAAGAAAATCAGAGAGGCTCCGAACACACTGTCAACTTCAAGGCTTTTCCCATGGAGGTCAGTTATTATTACACACACACACAACAAACTTACATGTTAAACAAACTTAAACAGTTGTATAATGTATATACTATCAAATAAATACAATTCAAAGAAGAAACTCCTGACTAAACAAATAAAAGGAATAACTTGTAAAAAAGAATCATAAATGATCTTCAAAAAAAATTCCAAAATGATCATCTGCACTGGATGGATGGAATGCAATGATTGCAAAAATCTCATAAACCCATATTTTATTCACTATAGAACATAGAAATCATTACAAATGTTTAAACTGAGGAAACATCTAAAAAAAAGTTGGGATGGAGCAACAACAATCTGGAAAAAGTTAATGTTATTATAATTAAACAGTTGGAGAAACATTTAGCAACTTATAATGTTAATTATAAAGTTTTAACCTGTGAAAGACTGTGACTTCAAACTGTGGAGCAGTTTCAGAATAATGTTCCTCAACATCAAACTGCGAAACAGTTTGGGTCATTTACAGAACATATCATCCAAAGTTTCAATGAATCTGAAGAAATCTTTGTGCAGAAGAAAATCGATACCGGATGGATGGATGCGGTGAGTCTCTGTGTTTATGTAAACAATAACTGGTGCATCAACACCACAATAGTCACCACGCAGTGCTCACCACAGCTGGAGTTTTTAGTGGTGAAATGCCGGCCGTATTATCTCCTGTGAGAATTCAACACTATTATAATAATACACCCTGCATAGCACAAATGCTAGTGCTAATGCTAACGAAGGGCTGTGAGAGCTCCACAACATCCCTACAGAACTGTTTTGAGTGATGGACTGGAAAATGTTATGGGACCCTGCCACCTATGTCCAGCACATCTGTCTGGATGAATACACTGAATTTGTGACTGGGTACATAGTGAAGTGCATTGAGGACGTTACTGTACTTATCCAAAAGCCGTGGATGACTGGTGAGGTCCATGCCTCGCTCAGACAGAGAGATGCTGCCTTCAAGGTTGGAGTAGAAAGACCGCTTAGGTCAGCAAGGGCTAAGCTTTCCAAAACCATCAAGAAAGCAAAACACCAGTATGCACAGTAAATTAACAATCCCTTCTGTGATACCAAGGACCCCAGACACATGGGACAGGGCTTTCAGGCCCTAACTGACCACAAAATCACCTCACATGCCATCAACAGTGACCCCCATCTCCCTGACATGTTAAACAACTTCTACGCACGATTTAAAGCTCTAGCTGATGTGAGGAAGACACTATCTAGAGTCAACCCATGAAAAGCTGCAGGCCCAGATAACATACCAGGGAGAGTGCCCAGGGACTGTGCTGACCAGCTGGCAGGTGTCCTCACAGACATCTTCAGCATCTCCCTGAGCCAGGCAGTGGTCCCTGCGAGCTTCAAAAAGACTATTTATTATCCTGTTGCCCAAGAAGTCAACATTGACTCCTCTTAGCAACTGGTGGAGAAACAGGGGTCAAGCTTTGTAGCCCATAACCCTGCTTCCTCCTCTTAATTGTGCACTATGGATTTTAATAGACATTACCGCACACTTGCATTCCGCCACTTTATTGTGCATTAAAGATGCACATTCGACACTGTAGCACATCTGCAACTGGATTCTAGACTTCCTGACAGAGAGATCAGTCAGTGTGCATCGCCAGCAGAACATCAGGCACCATTAGACTAAACACAGGTGCTCCCCAAGGCTCAGCCCACTGCTGTTCACTCTGCTTACCCACGACTGCAAAGTCAGAATCCAACCTCATCGTCAAGTTTGCTGACTTCATGACAGTAGTGGGCCTCATCAACAATGACGATAAAACACCATAAGAAGAGGAGGTGGAACAACTGCTGAACTGGTGTCACAACAACAACTTGTCTTTTAATGTAGATAAAACAAATGAAATCGTTGTCGACTTCAGGAAAAGGTCAGGTGTCCACCCTCTCCTGTTTATCAGTGGCCCAGTAGTGGAGAGAGTCAGTAGTACCTTGTTTCTTGGTGTACACATCTCTAATGACCTCACGTTGACTACCAACACCAACCCCACTGCGAAGAAGGCTCAACAACGTTTTTACTTCCTGAGAAGGTTGAAGAGAGCCAGCTTTCCACCACTCATACTTACTACCTTCTACAGAAAAACTGTGAAAAGTGTCCTGGCCAGCTGCATCACTGTGTGGTTCAGAAACTGCAAAACCTCAGAATGCAAAGTCCCTACAGCACATAGTGAGGACAGCTGAGTGGATCATAGGGGTCTTCCTTCCCTCTATTAATGGCATTTTTAATACATGCTGCATTCGCAGAGACAATTATGAAGGATCCCTCTCACCTCCCCCACAGACTATTCAAGACTCTGCCATCAAGCAGGAGGTTAAGATGCATCAGAACCCACACTACAAGGTTCTGCAACAGTTTGTTCGCCCAAGCCCTAAACCCCCTGGTGCCACCCATGACCCTGCTTCCTCCTCCTTAATTGTGCACTATGGATATCAATAGACAATAACGCACACTTGCATTCAGCCACTTTACTGTGCATTAAAGATACACATTGGACACTGTAGCACATCTACACACAGGGACTTACTGATTACTATGGACATCCACCCATTCCGTTAGACATTACACACTTGTACATTGTGTACACTTGTACATTCTAAACATTACACACTGGCATTGCACCCGGTCACGACTGTGCACTCGCACTCTACTTAACTTTGTTCTTACATTACCTACATCTTATATGTATCACACCTTAACTCTGCTATGTTATTTATGTTTAATGTTACATTTGCTGTTTCACACTTTATGCACTTTGGTCCGTAGTAACGGCATTTCGTTTTTTTGTATACTGTGTATGTGGAAGAATGACAATAAAGCTTGAATTGAGTTGAGTTGAACGTGATCCAGAAACACCACCATCCTCCCTGGATCAAAGCTAATTTAAAATGTACAGATGCAAAGTGGAAAACTGCTCTATCTAACATTTTAATTTGTAACTTTTTGGAAACCATGGACACTACATCCTCCGTACTAAAGAGGAGAGGGATCATCTGGCTTGTTATCAGCGTTCAGTTAATAAAGCTGCATCTCTGATGGTATGGTGGAGCATTAGTGCCTGAGAAGCTTGCACACTTGTAAAGGCTCCATCAACGCTTAACACTATCTACAGGTTTTAGAGCAACAAATGCTTCCATCCAGAAAACATCTTTCTCAGGGTAGGTCCTGCATATTTGAGCAAGACAATGCTAACTGCATACTGAATCTATTACAACAGCAAGACTTCAGAGTAGAAGAGTCTGGGTGCTGAACTGACCTGTCTGCATTCTAGACCTTTTACCAAGTGAAAACATGTGGGGCATCATGAAATAAAAAATACAACAAAAGAAACCCAGAACTGTTAAACTGCTAGAATTCTGTATCAGACAAATATGGGACAACATTCCTCTCCCAAAACTTCAGCAACTGCTCTCCTCAGTTCCCAGATGTATAAAGACGCTACACAGTGGAAAACACGGCCCTGTCTCAACTTTTTCAAAAAGTTTTGCAGTCATCAAATTCAAAATGACCTAATTTTATCCTAAAAATTGTATAAATTCTGTTTCAAAATGTATTTACATTTTACACAGTGTCCCAGCATTTTTGGAAATGGGGCTGTAGATAGATATACAGATACGTAGGTGGACAGATGGACTGACTGATGGACCAACAAATAGATGAATTGACAGGAATGAAACGTGTCCAGACCAATGGACATCAGGACAGTGAATGAACTGACAGACAGGCAAAGGCCAAAACATTTTATTATAATTAAACGTGGGCAAAGTGAAGTAAAGAACATTTACAAACAACAAAAAATCTCTTCAAAAAAATCCTAAAAATTCAATCTGTAAATATAAATCAGTAAATACTTTCATAAAACAGAAGAAAGTTGAAGCAATTTCAATAAAAACTCACTTATTACTCAGGAGAAAGGAAATGGCAGCTTAGTGATCTGAAGGTCATTAGTTTAAAGCCCAGCAGCAACAAACTGCCACTGTTGGGCCCCTGGATGAGGCCCCTAACCCCTCACCTGCTCAGGTGTTCCTGTCTGAGGAATGCTGTAAATGTAAATATAAGACTAAAGGGATTAGAGACACTACGTAAGACGTACGTGAGTTTTTTAACGTGAGATTAATAAATGTACAATAAATTATGTACAAAAGTAAAATCTTTTTTTGACTGGCATCTGATGATGTGGGTGTTATTTGTGCCTGTCTTTGTATACGCGTGTGTTTGTGTTTGTGCGTGTGTGTGTGTGTGTGTGTGTGTGTGTGTGTGTGCGCATTTTTTACTGTTTGACGTGATGTAGTTAAACAAGTGTGTGACACTGTATGCAGAGACACAGACAATACTAAGAGCTCTTTACACAATACTTAAAGCCCTGAACACAAGCACACACACACACACACACACACACACACACACACACACACACACACACACACACACACACACACACACGTCCTACACACCTGCCACCTTTCACACACTCTTGCACTGAATCCTGTTTTGTAATAGTCAGAGGAAACGCTTTGTTTGTTTTTTTGATAACTTTAAACTTTATATCAATAATTATTTAAAGAAACAGTTTGAAATACAAAGAAAAAACAGAAACATTGTATAATAAATTAATTGTAATGAAGAAAAGCAACCTGGAGAGAGAGAAAAAGAAAAAAGGAAGGAAGGAAGAATCCTGTGCTCTGATTAATTTTCTGCTGCAGTTCTGACAGTAGTGAAGGTTAATGTGTTCTTGTGGTGATACGTGATGGTTTCTATAGCAACGGGGACGTATAAAGCGCACGCTGTGACGATATGAAAATGTATGAAAACAGATGTGAGGAAGGAGTCTCCAGTGTCAGAGGCACAGCAGGAACACTTCCCTGGGGTTCACCATATGTGGTTTATGCTGCTAACATTAATGTGTGTGTGTGTGTGTGTGTGTGTGTGTGTGTGTGTGTGTGTGTGTGTGTGTGTGTGTGTGTGTGTGTGTCCTGTAGCTCCATCTGATCCACTGGAACAGCACTTTGTTCAACACTGTGGAAGATGCCATGGGCAAGAAGAACGGCATCCTCATCATTGCACTCTTCGTCCAGGTGTGTGTGTGTGTGTGTGTGTATGTGTTTGTGTGTGTGTTTGTATGCATGCGAAATATTTCGGAATGTATGTGTGAGTATGTGTTTGTGTGACTCCTCTGTGTGTGTGTGTGTGTGTGTGTGTTGTGTAGATCGGTAAGGAGCATCTGGGACTGAAGGCTGTTACAGAGGTGCTACAAGACCTGCAGTATAAAGTAAGACTTTGCACACACACACACACACACACACACACACACACACACACACACATTCACCTTATCTAGTATCTTCAGCTTTTCACAACAGACATTGTCTCAGAGCAGCTTTACAGAATGTAACAGTGAAGGTGAATGATGTGTGTTTCTCCCTGATGATCACCATGGCGACTTTATCAAGGAAAAACCCCTTAGATGTTATGAGGAAGAAACCTTGAGAGGAACCAGACTCAAAAGCAGAACCTCATCCTCATTTGGGTGACATCAAGTGTGTGATTATAGTCTTTAAACACTACATGATATGATATTAACAGCACAAGTTGATAATGTGATGTGATCAGATGTTCTGGAGCACAAGGTTATGATGTGATGTGTGTTATGTGTAGAACTCGCTAAAAACATACGTCTTTAATCTGCACTTAAACTGAGAGTGTGTCTGAGCCCCGAACACTGTCAGGAAGACTGTTCCAGAGTTTAGGAGCTAAATGTGAGAATGTTCTACCACCTTTAATGGACTTGGCTCTTTTAGTGGTCTCTAGTTTTGAGATCTCAGGGAGCGTGATGGATTGTAGCGTGTTAGAAGACTGGAGAGATACATGGGAGCCAAACTATTTAGTGCTTTATAAGTAAGCACTTAAACCATTAGGGGGTGCCACAGCAGATCATCCGTCTCCGATCCCCCCACCCCTACATCTGTCTCTTTCAACCAAACTACCACTTTATCTAGTATCTGATTTTTTTCTTTGTGGTATCTCATTCTTCTTATCTCATATCTCATGTGCTTCATCTTACAATGTATCTCATTCACCTTAATTTTTTATCTCGTTCACTTTATCTTGTATCTCAATTCAGTGATCTTATGAATCTCATCTTTATCTCTATGATTTACTTTATCCCATATGACTATTAGCAAATATTTAAATGTTTTCATTTACAAATTAAAAAAATGTCTAAACTGTGTCTACATTCTGAACCTGCCTGTAACACTTGGGTTCCCACACACACACACACACACACACACACACACACACACACACACACACACACACACACACACCCCATTACTTTTTTCACAGCAGGAATTTATTACTTTATTCTCTCTACTTTTGCTTTTGTCCAGTAAATGATTGTGTTTGTCTTTTCAGGGAAAAACTAAAATTATTCCCTGTTTTAACCCGAACACTTTATTACCTGGTGAGTGAATCTTCATTTCATGGTTTTATAGTTTTATATTTATGTATATATTTGTAAAAATTGAAATAATTATAATATTCTGGTGAAAAAAACACCAATTTAACATAAAACATTACATTAAAAGTGTGTTTGTAATGTGATGTTTTGTTACAGATCCGTTATTGAGGGATTACTGGGTGTATGAAGGATCTTTAACCACGCCGCCGTGTAGCGAGAAAGTCACCTGGATCCTCTACCGCTACCCGCTAACCATCTCACAGATGCAGGTAAATACACACCTTACACACACCATACACACACCATACACACACCATACACACACCTTACACACACCTTACACACACCATACACACACCATACACACACCTTACACACACCATACACACACCTTACACACACCATACACACACCTTACACACACCATACACACACCATACACACACCATACACACACCATACACACACCATACACACACCTTACACACACCACACACACCATACACACACCATACACACACCATACACACACCATACACACACCTTACACACACCATACACACACCATACACACACCATACACACCCCATACACACACCATACACACACCTTACACACACCATACACACACCTTACACACACCATACACACACCATACACACACCTTACACACACCATACACACACCATACACACACCATACACACACCATACACACACCTTACACACACCATACACACACCTTACACACACCTTACACACACAATACACACACCTTACACACACCTTACACACACCATACACACACCTTACACACACCATACACACCTACACCATACACACACCTTACACACACCATACACACACCTTACACACACCATACACACACCTTACACACACCATACACACACACCTTACACACACCTTACACACTACCATACACACACCATACACACACCCTTACACACACCACACACCACCACCTTACACACACCATACACACACCACCACCATACACACACCTTATACACAGACACACACCTTATACACACCTTACACCACCATACACACCTTACACACACATACACACCTACACACACCTTACACCACCATACACCACCTTACACACACCATACACACACCTTCACACCAACACCATACACACACCCATACACACACCTACCCACCCCACACCCTACCCACCCCACACCTTACACACACCTTATACACACCTACACACACCTTACACACACCATACACACCACACCATTACACACACCATACAAACACCATACACACACCATAACACCACACACCTTACACTACACCATACACACACCTTACACACACCATACACACCACCAATACATCACACCTTACACACACCATACACACACCTTACACACATACACACACCTTACACAATCACACACACCATACACACATACCACACCTTACCACACCATCCATATCCACACACCTTACCACACACACCATACACACACCATACACACACCACACCACATACACACCTTACACACACCATACACACACCATAACACACATACACACACCATACACACACCTACACACACCCTTACCACACACATAACACACTTACACACACCACATACACCACACCATTACACACACCATACACACACCTTACACACACCATACACCCACACCATACACACACCATACACACACTTACACCACAAACATACACAATAAAAACACCATACCACACCTACACCACCTTACACACACCATATACACATACACACACCATTACACACACCTACACACACCATACCACACTTACCACACACCATAACACACCATACACACACCATACACACACCATAACACACACCATATACACACCACCACACACACCATATACACACACACACCATACAACACCTTACACACACCATACACCACACCTTACACACACACCATTACACACACCATACACACACCATACACACACCTTAACACACCATATCACCCATACACACACCATACACACACCTTACACAACACCATATAACACACCATACACACACCATACACACACCTTACACACACCATACACACATCCTTA
>JBCEWE010000336.1:1677792-1712978 GCA_039877035.1 Silurus lanzhouensis | reverse complement strand
CACACACACACACACACACACACACACACACACACACACACACACACACACACACACACACACACACACACACACACACACACACACACACACACACACACACTCACTGTGTGAAAAGAGTCTTTAGTCAATGTCATTTTCCAAAACAGTTGAAAATGTTTGGTTTGATGTTGTTTCAAGAGAAACACTCACAGCTTCATCACTCCCTCATCAGCGTTTATATGAAAACGTTAAATGAAAACGATGGTATCTGATGTGCAGATGATGTGCAGATGATGTGCTGATGATGTGCAGATGATGTGCTGAGAGGTCTGAATAGAATGTTGCTAAGTTGTAAGTAAGGAAATGATGTTATCTTCAGCTCAGGACCACAAAGTGCACAAAGTGTATCAGAGAGGAAGCGGTTAGAGACAGCAGGAAAAATTCCGTTATTAGTGTGAGTGATGGAGGCGTGGCCTGAGTATCTCAGTATCTATTATGAAAAATAATAATGATTATTATTTTAGAGTTATTATTAATGTTGTTGTAGGTTTTTCCTTCCCTTTATTAGTATATTAACTTTATCCTGTAATTTTCTTCTTAATTTATCTTTTCTCTTTGTTCAATAGTTTTGAAGATGTTGACTTTATATTGTCCTTCATTTATGTCTGCTCTTTATGTCTTTAGATTAATTAATTAATAAATAATTCTTTACAGATAGAGCAGTAACACTGTGTGACCAGCAAGTGGAGCTGATAACTGTGTGTGTGTGTGTGTGTGTGTGTGTGTGTGTGTGTGTGTGTGTGTGTGTGTGTGTGTGTGTAGCCTTGAAGCCTTATTAGGGTCACACACACTATAGACTAAAACAAACATAGAATCGAATGTACACTCCTCCATTCTGTACTAACACATAAAGTGTGGCTTTTATACGAGAGAGAGAGAGAGAGAGAGAGAGAGAGAGAAATGAAGTGTGAGATAAAACAGATGAAAGCAAGAACAGATAAGAGATAGATTTAAAGGAGAGAATGGAAAGAGAAAAAAAATTGAAAAGAACGAACAAAATATTAATAGGAACATAACGATGTAAATCAGAGAAAGTGAAGAATACAAAGAGAGTGGGTTAAAGAGAAATTAATAAAAGAGGTGGGAGAAAAGAGATCCCATGGAGAGGAGTTGGAGCTTTGTACACTTTAATTAACCAATGAACAGTTACAGTATTTGGCCAGCAGGTGGAGCTTTAAACACTCTTTATTGAGTCTATAAGCAGTATTAGTAATTGGCCAGCAGGTAGAGCTCTGTACACTCCGTATTGAGACTATAAGCAGTAATAGTAATTGGCCAGCAGGTGGAGTGCTGTACACTCTGTATTGAATCTAAGAGCAGTAATAGTAATTGGCCAGCAGGTGGAGCGCTGTACACTCTGTATTGAATCTAAGAGCAGTAATAGTAATTGGCCAGCAGGTGGAGCGCTGTACACTCTGTATTGAGTCTAAGAGCAGTAATAGTAATTGGCCAGCAGGTAGAGCTCTGTACACTCCGTATTGAGACTATAAGCAGTAATAGTAATTGGCCAGCAGGTGGAGTGCTGTACACTCTGTATTGAATCTAAGAGCAGTAATAGTAATGCAGCAGGTAAGCTCTGTACACTCGTATTGAGACTATAAGCAGTAATAGTAATTGGCCAGCAGGTGGAGTGCTGTACACTCTGTATTGAATCTAAGAGCAGTAATAGTAATTGCCAGCAGGTGGAGCGCTGTACACTCTGTATTGAATCTAAGAGCAGTAATAGTAATTGGCCAGCAGGTGGAGCGCTGTACACTCTGTATTGAATCTAAGAGCAGTAATAGTAATTGCCAGCAGGTAGAGCTCTGTACACTCCGTATTGAGACTATAGCAGTAATAGTAATTGGCCAGCAGGTGGAGTGCTGTACACTCTGTATTGAATCTAAGAGCAGTAATAGTAATTGGCCAGCAGGTGGAGCGCTGTACACTCTGTATTGAATCTAAGAGCAGTAATAGTAATTGGCCAGCAGGTGGAGCGCTGTACACTCTGTATTGAGTCTAAGAGCAGTAATAGTAATTGGCCAGCAGGTGGAGCGCTGTACACTCTGTATTGAATCTAAGAGCAGTAATAGTAATTGGCCAGCAGGTGGAGCGCTGTACACTCTGTATTGAATCTAAGAGCAGTAATAGTAATTGGCCAGCAGGTGGAGCGCTGTACACTCTGTATTGAATCTAAGAGCAGTAATAGTAATTGGCCAGCAGGTGGAGCGCTGTACACTCTGTATTGAGTCTAAGAGCAGTAATAGTAATTGGCCAGCAGGTGGAGCGCTGTACACTCTGTATTGAGTCTAAGAGCAGTAATAGTAATTGGCCAGCAGGTAGAGCGCTGTACACTCTGTATTGAATCTAAGAGCAGTAATAGTAATTGGCCAGCAGGTGGAGCGCTGTACACTCTGTATTGAGTCTAAGAGCAGTAATAGTAATTGGCCAGCAGGTGGAGCGCTGTACACTCTGTATTGAATCTAAGAGCAGTAATAGTAATTGGCCAGCAGGTGGAGCGCTGTACACTCTGTATTGAATCTAAGAGCAGTAATAGTAATTGGCCAGCAGGTGGAGCGCTGTACACTCTGTATTGAATCTAAGAGCAGTAATAGTAATTGGCCAGCAGGTGGAGCGCTGTACACTCTGTATTGAATCTAAGAGCAGTAATAGTAATTGGCCAGCAGGTAGAGCTCTGTACACTCTGTATTGAATCTAAGAGCAGTAATAGTAATTGGCCAGCAGGTGGAGCGCTGTACACTCTGTATTGAATCTAAGAGCAGTAATAGTAATTGGCCAGCAGGTGGAGCGCTGTACACTCTGTATTGAGTCTAAGAGCAGTAATAGTAATTGGCCAGCAGGTGGAGCGCTGTACACTCTGTATTGAGTCTAAGAGCAGTAATAGTAATTGGCCAGCAGGTAGAGCTCTGTACACTCTGTATTGAATCTAAGAGCAGTAATAGTAATTGGCCAGCAGGTGGAGCGCTGTACACTCTGTATTGAGTCTAAGAGCAGTAATAGAAATTGGCCAGCAGGTAGAGCTCTGTACACTCTGTATTGAGTCTAAGAGCAGTAATAGTAATTGGCCAGCAGGTGGAGCGCTGTACACTCTGTATTGAGTCTAAGAGCAGTAATAGTAATTGGCCAGCAGGTGGAGCGCTGTACACTCTGTATTGAGTCTAAGAGCAGTAATAGTAATTGGCCAGCAGGTAGAGCTCTGTAGACTGTATTGAGCCCATTAGCAGTGACAGTGACAGTCCAACAGGTGGGGTTTTGTACACTCTGTATGCTTTAGCTCTATCTTGAATATATTCTCTTCTGGTAAGGTGGGATTCAGATTTTTGTATATCTACTTAACTCAGTTGATTATAGAGTGTTGGTCTGTGCTTATTAGTTCTCTCAGGTGATTAATCAAGGGTATTTTCAGTCTCATGAAGGTGTGAATTGTGAGCACGGCTTAATGCTTAATGTTTATTTATTAGTACATATATTATACTTAACCATATTATACCGTTTACATGCTGTTTTTTGCACCTCTCGACTGCTGCTACTGCTGTTTTTTCTCTGTATTGTGTTTGTTTATATATACTCCTGGTTATTGTCTTTATAGTTCTCTATGCACAGTACTGTATATTCAGAGGAAACAGTAGGTTTACTGGTCGGCACTCTCTTGTGTTATGTGTATTGTACCACACTGTCTTGTGTTGTCTGTCTGTCTGTCTGTACTGTTTTTTGTCTGCACTGTTTGCACTCGATGCACTTTATGTAGCGTTTAATGTTGTGTTTTGTGTTGTAGCTCTATGTTGTTTAGTGTAGCACCAGGGTTCTGAAGGAACGTTGTCTCGTTTTTACTGTGTATAGTAGAACTTAGAAGTCTTGACTTGACTTGTTCTTTTGTGTTCTTAACCCTCTGGAGTCTGAGGGTGTTTTTGACCCCTTGAGAGATTTTGACGTGCTCTTACATTTGGTTCTTTTTAGTTGCTTTTAAAATATATTATTGACAAAAGGCTTATTATACTGTATTCAGCACAAACTGGGCTACCATAATATGTAAACAATGTATATGTGTGTGTTTGTATTTTTGACAAAATAAGGTTTATGCGTGGTTTTTGAAAAAGCAAAAAAAAAAAACTCACTGAAATAAGGCCACTAAACCGATAGTAAACATGTTCTCACAAGACTTTTTGAGAACAGATCTTCTGATGTAGGTTTTTTTATTTTTAATCATGTGAAAATCATCCTGTCTGCTCATTCACATTAAACAATACTTTGATTTAAAATTTAAAAGACACTTTCTACTTTGAAAGGCCGTATGTGAAGAGGCGTGGACATGCTGTGACTGACAGCTTCGTAGACAATGGGTCGCATAATGAGCTGTCGATTACATAATGAGCTGCGGATCACTGAGCAGGATCACAGTGAGAAGTTCAGTACTACAACAAGGAATGTGTTTCCTTTGTGTTTATTAAAAATACACATTAGCAAGGACAGCATTAAAAAGGGAATTGTGTAACAATAAAACAATACAGTACAGTATGTATAAAAAATATAGAGTGCAACAAAAACACAATACACTACAGTAGGGTTCTGCAAATCCCAGCCTGTAGGGCTACAATATTATACATTAAATAATAATAGTGTATCCATTTGGGGAATCGGCAAAAACAAACAACTTGAACACCCACTTAGTTGGCTTGGCTTTTATGTACTGTGTCCTCCCAGTGTTAGCTTTGCATGCTACCATCCTCTCATCCACGGCTAAATGTCTTCTAGGATGATAAATTGCTTTGCAGGTCTTACGGATTGTGTCCATAAACAGTTTCACTCTGAACAGAAGGTCATGTTCAGATGTGCCCCTCTTTCTGTCATTTTCTTTGTCTGCATCTGGGTGACTCATGTGTACATTCCACAAAATGTTCCTGTATCTGTCCCTGGACATAATTGTTGCTGGAAAGGGAACTGTGAAGATTCTGCTCTGTCACCAGTAGTCTATGATGGAGGGCAACTTTACCATTACCATGTAAAATAAGAGCCCAATGTAGTGATACATCTCCCTCACGGTCACATCTCTCCATCTGTATTTGTGTCTCTTGGCTATTGACTTGGCAGCTTGAGCATTTGTGTTGTGCCACAAAGTTGACACAACACTGTCCGGGAAAAACATTTTAAATAGACTACATGGAGAATGAGAGTCAGAAGACCTCAGTTGAGGTTGAGGTTCACGTGCGGGCAGGAATCACAGAGTCTGTGGAACTGTGTCGTTATCTGTCTGATCCTTTAATGACATGGTGGACTGTGTGTGCTGCCTTTGCCCTTTTTGGAGCAGGTGCTTGATCACATCTGTTTATAAAACACACACGAACATCACTAATTGTGTCATTTGTAAAGTTGTTTGCATGTCATACAATGCAATAATGATTCAAACTAAATATAATTTAAGAAAATACAAAATATGTACTTACTCAGGATGATTCTCGGTCGAACTCAAAACGTAGCGACACCTGCGTGGCCTGGTGTGAGTTTCCAGTGAAGGCAAGAGTGATGCAGCCACATTCCCAAAAATAATCAAACAATATATTTTTTCAGTATTTTTGATGAATATATATTTGATAAATATAGTATTCTTGAACAATATATATTTGTTAGCATGCATTGTACATACAGCATTTACACCTCAGCATTCGGGAACATCTCTGTTAGCTATCACTCCATAACAGCCTTTCAGGATGATCAGTGACACCAACCAAAACTGAACTGAGGCTAAAATATAACTTTATATAACGTCAACAATATTTAGAGCATACAATTACAAACAGTTCATGTTACAAATGAGCAGATATTGGTGGATATTTGTTGTAACATTAAAAGGCAATGCTGACAAAAGCTAGGCAGAGATGTCTACAAACAATATGAGTTTTATATGATCAGAATGTAAGACTAAATAACTTACTCATCGTAGCAACTTGCTGGAAAGTCCTCGCTCTTCAAAATGCAAACGCTCCTCGTCGCAATCGCAATCTTCTTCAGATGAAAAGGTAAATTCTCTGCCATTGTTTTATGCCACTGTCTGGGGGGTGGGTGGTGTGTGTGTGTGTGTGTGTGTGTGTGTGTGTGTGTGTGTGTGTGTGTGTGACTCAACGTGTGAACTGTTTTACCTGTGATTAGCGGGGGGGCGTGTCCGCTCGCAGCTCATTATCAGATAATGAGCAGCGGTGAAAAATCTGTGCCTGTACTTGGTTTTACATGATTTACAACATATGAAATTAAAACATATGTTTCATTTCACCGACTTATTCTAAAACTACACACTTTAAGCTGTCTAAAGATATATTTTTTATTTCCGTGTGTCAGCTATTGGCCGAGTTTCAGCGCTTTTTGATGACGCGTTTCTAAACAAAGTTTACGCAGACAAAGGCGACAGATGGCGCACCCTGACTATTTTATTCATTTAAAAAAAATACAACGTTTTGTTTATATAGTGAGCATACACAAATGAAAGTAGACCCTTTACAGATTTAAATGATGTATTGCTTTGACATTTCTGATCAAATATGACCGAGCAGTTTCAGCTCTTTTTGCTGGCATCTGAAAAAAAAGCACGTTTGGGCGCGGGCGGCAATTCAGACTCCAGAGGGTTAAAATTCATATATTGATCTCAAATTGCGAGATCAGTCATGTGTCTTAAACCCATCTCTGTAGTCACCTCTTGCAGACACAGACGTTCTCATCCAGAGAACAGAAGTCACATTTCCAGTAACCTCATCTACCCTCCTCTGTTGTCTCAATATCAAACAGTGGTGGTAGGTGGGCTCTGGAATTGCCAGTCTGCTGTAAGGAAAGCTGACTTTATCATAAAGCTTCCCAATAAAACCTTCGACTTTCTGGCACTCAATGAAACCTGGATATCCCCAAAGAACACTGCTACACCAGCTGCTCTGTCTTCTGCCTATGCTTTCTCTTACTCACCAACAGAAACCGATAGAGGTGGTGGTACGGGTTTACTGTTGTCACAAGTGACCTTCCAGGTAGGAAGCAAACCATTCCCATGCTGCTCCACAGATACCGAGGCTCCTAAAGGTAGACAAGTGTCTAGTGGTTGACTGTGTCAAATGCTGCTGAAGCAGCCAATCAACCTCTCAATCATTGTCATCTACCGCCCTTTTGGTCCGCTTGAAGACTTTCTAGAAGAGATGGACACACTTCTGATTACTTTTCCTTCTGAAAGCCCCCCTTTGACAGTTCTTGGTGACTTTAAACTCCTATCTGACAAACTTCAGTCATCTTGCCTCCTGACTTTTTTGAATACCTTCTCCTTGACATATAACAGCTGCCCTTCAACCCACAAGGGAGGAAAGTCCTGGACCTGGTTTTCACCCACCCTACTGAAGCTACAGACATGACTGCTACCCCACCTAAAATCTCTGATCATCACCTGCTTTCCTTTACATTCACTTTTCCTATTCTACCTAAAAACAATTTACAACATCTCTCTCTTATCCATCCTAACCTTCACTCCATATCTCCCTCCTCTGTAGCTTCCGGTACGTTTTCATTTCTTCCTGACCCTGACTCCTTTTCCTCTCTACCCTTGGACTTGCCACTGACTCTTTATCTCCTCCCTTTCCTTAACCATGGACCTACTCTGCCCCTGACCACAAAACCCAAAAAGACTTCTTGTCCGACCCTTTGGCTGTCAGAAGTTTTGCGCAGTAATCGGTGAGAACAAAAGAAATCACAAATTGATGTAGACCTTGCATCTTACTGTGCACTCCTGACCAATTTTTCTTTGGATGTGACTTCTGCTAAGACTGCCTTCTAAAAGGAAATCTCGGGGACTCTAAACAAGATCCTCGTAAGCTCCATAACATCTTCTCTTCACTACTCAACCCCCCTGCTCCATCCTCCGTGACTGCTGATGAGTTTGCCTCCTTCTATGACAAAAAGATTAAGGAGATCTGCCAGACATTCACTTTCTCCACAACAATGACTACACTACAGAGACAGGAATCCCCTACTTCTTTGTTGTCAAGCTTCACAACCATACCAGAGGATAAGATTCTGCAAGTCATCCTATCTTTATATCCCACCACCTGCCCTCTGGATCCAATCCCATTAACTTTGCTTCAGACTATCTTACAAGACCTCCTGCCTTTCATCTCCACAATCATCAATGGGTCCTTAACATCTGGCCATGTGCCAACTACCTTCAAGCAAACAACGATCATTACCATCTTGGGGGTCATTTCGTTCTGCTGGATCCATCATGCATCAACAACTACAGACTGGTATCACTTCTCTCCTTTCTTTCTAAATCTGTGGAACGCACTGTTTTAACCAACTGTCTGTCTGTCTCTTACAGAACAACCTCCATGATCCAAACCAGTCTGGCCAAGCTGTCATCTGCACTTATCCTCCTTGATCTTTCAGTCAACCACAAGACTCTCTTGTCTACCCTCAGGAGCCTCTGTATAGGTAGAGCAGCATGGGAATGGTTTGCGTCCTACCTGAAAGGTCGCTCATACCAGGTAACATGGAGGGGGTCCACATCTGCCCCACGCAGACTCTCCACTGGTGTCCCACAAGGCTCGGTACTTGCCACCCTTTCTTTTCCCCCTTTAAACCCACTCTATTGGTAATGTCATATTCTTACATGAATTTTCTTACCACTGATCTAGGCATGCTTGACGGACATATCTTCATGGATGAGTGCTCATTAACTAAAACTCAACCCCAGCAAAAAAAGAACTGCTGGTCATCCCAGGTTATTCATCTCCAGGTCAAGATCTTCGGATAACTCCTCATGACTCTGCTCTCCCCTTCAGCTACTGCTCGAAACCTTGGGGTAACTATAGACAATCAACTGTCCTTCTCCTTACATAAGACTAATGTGGCTAGTTCTTGTTGATTCTCTTGCAACTCTCTGCTGGCAGTTCTTCCTCTGAACGCTATTCGTCCACTGCAAATTATCCATAACGCTGTGACTTGTGTTTACTTGTCCACTAGTACCACCTTCTCTTAGGGGAAGAGGTAAATATCCTTCAAGGCTCTTCTATATTCTGGCACCAAGGTGGTGGAATGAAATGCCCTACCTAGATGTCCGAACAGTCCCTGGTATCTTCAAGCGACGTTTGAAGACCTTCCTCTTCCTGAAACACTTACCCTTTTCAAGTTTGCTTTGTTTAAAAAAATTAAATAAAATAGATTTTACGTTTGTAATCTAGCGTACCAGTGTAGATTTATTTATTGCTAGAGACTTAAAGCACTTTTGTATATTGCTCTGGACACAGGCGTCTGCTAAATGCAACAAATGTAAATGTATTGAGCAGTAACACTATTTGCTCAGGAGGTGGAGCTCTGTACACTGTATTGGGACCATTAACAGTTACATTATTTGTCCAGTAGATGGAGCTCTGTCCACTTAGTATTAAGACTATAAACAGTAATAGTAATTGGCCAGCAGGTGAAGCTCTGTACACTGTGTTAAGCCAATGAGCAGTAACAGTATTTGTTCAGCAGGTGGAGCTCTGTATACTGTATTAAATCCACGAGGCGGAGTGTAATCAACTCTGTGTTCTCATCTTCATCTCTTCTGACATTTCTATTATTTCTGCTTCTGATTTCCACCTTCATTCCCCCCAGCCCCCGAAAAGTCACGTGACAATTTTTAACATCTCATAGGCCTCCAAACAAAAAACAGATTTTCTGTTTGAATATAATTTTATTATAAAAAAAATTATAATCAAATTAGAATTTTAAATTTAGTTTACAATTAATCCATTAAAATCCTTATCGCATGACCTTTATCCATCCATCCATCCATCCATCCATCCATCCATCCATCCATCCAGCCATCGATTTATCTACCTTCTATTATCTATCCTTCAGATATAGACAACATGATAAGACAGATATTTTGCTCATCCAGAATCCAGAATTAGTTCAGAATGCAGCAGACAGAGTTCTCACAAGGTGGAGAAAATATCACCATATAACCCCAATCTTCTCGTCCCTACACTGGCTTCCTGTTAAAATTCAAATCCACTACAAACTACTGCTTGTTGGTTTATCTCCATGTATTTCTCCAGTCTTCTAACACACTACAATCCGTCACGCTCCCTGAGATCTCAAAACTCTGGACTTCTAGTAGTTGCTAGAATAGCAAAGTCCACTAAAGGCGGTAGAACATTCTCACATTTAGCTCTTAAACTGTTGAATAGTCTTCCTGACAGTGTTCGGGGTTCAGACACACTCACCCAGTTTAAGTGCAGATTAAAGACGTATGTTTTTAGCGAGTTCTACACATAACACACATCACATCATAACCTTGTGCTCCAGAACATCTGATCACATCACATTATCAACTTGTGCTGTAAATATCATGAACAGCAGCTACGCTAATTCCTCTCCACTGCTTCTCTTTCTCTCCCCATCCCGAGGCATCCTGAGGTTGCTCCAGCTCCAGTCACGTCCCACCTCATGAAGATTATGGACCTTTAAAGCAGTAGATGCTCACAAACATCCAGAACCATCTAGAGACATACCAGTGCCAATTGGATTTTACTTAACATAACATAAACTTGAACTTGAACTTGTTAGAGGTGAAGATGTAACATCAGGAGAGAAGTGAGGGAGCGAGCGTTTATTGCTGCTACAATGGAAGTCAGAAACAGGAGGTAACTGGTTTCACAGTTAATTAAATGTAACAATAAATGGGAAAAAAATCGGAAGTTCATTAATTACATTAAATGTGCAATTGTTTGTACGTAGGAGGTTCTTAAAGCAGTAGTATTTAAAATCAGTTACAGTGTGTGTGTGTGTGTGTGTGTGTGTGTACAGTGTGTGTTTTAGTTCTTAGTTCTTTATATGCAGATGTGGTTACTGTATAAACTCCTGCACTGAAGCGTGACGCATGAAATCCGTCTTTGTCCACCGTAATCGCTTCACCTCTAATTGATTTGTTTCCATAGCAGAAGATGAGTCAGGTCCAGGTGTGTGTGAGTGTGTGTGTGTGTGTGTGTGTGTGTGTGTGTGTGTGTGTGTGTTTGTGTGTGTGTGTGTGTGTGTGTGTGCTGCACCATCGTTTCCTCTTTTTTAGTTTTGCATCAATTCATGGCTTGACCTTTAATACAGCTGAGCAGATGGCTGATTGAGGAGCAGTGGGAAAATCAGTGCAGAAAAACAAGCCCATAAACACACACACACACACACACACACACACACACACACACACACACACACACACACACACACACAAATGAACACATCCCAGTGCTGCAGTTTATTTGTTTGATATTGAATAAGATTTAAGTTTTGTAAATGGATTAAAAGTATAATTGTTTGTTTGTTTGTTTGTTTGTTTGTTTTTGATTTTGCTTTATTTTTCACTTCTATATGTGTTTCATCATTTATCCATCCATCACAGACACACACCTCTCCGTATCTGAGTGGGGGAGAGTGTGAGAGTGGGGTGAGTATGTGAGTGGGGGGGAGAGTGTGAGTGGAGTGAGTGTGTGAGTGGGGTGAATATGTGAGTGGGGGACAGTGTGTGAGTGGGGTGAGTATGTGAGCGGGGGAGTGTATGTGAATGGGGGAGGGTGTGAGGGGGTGAGTATGTGAGTGGGTGAGTATGTGAGTGGGGGAGAGTATGTGAGTGGGTGAGCATGTGAGTGGGGGAGAGTATGTGAGTGGGTGAGCATGTGAGTGGGGGTGAGTATGCGAGGGGGGGTGTATGTGAATGGGGAAGAGTATGTGAGGGGGGAGAGTGTGAGTTAGGGTGAGTATGTGAGTGGAGGAGAGTGTGAGTGGGGGTAAGTATGTGAGTGGTGGTGAGTATGTGAGGGGGGGTGTATGTGAGGGGGGGAGAGTGTGTGGGGGGGTTAAGTATGTAAGTGGGGGTGAGTATGTAAGTTGGAAAAAATATGTGAGGGGGGAGAGTGTGAGTGGGGGTTGAGTGTATAAGGGGGAGTGAGTATGAGAGTGGGGGTGTGTATGTGAGCAGAGGTGAGTATGTGAGGGGGTGAGTATGTGAGTGGGGTGAGTATGTGAGTATGTGAGTGGGGGAGTGTGTGTGAGGGGGTGAGTATGTGAGTGGGGGTAAGTATGTGAGTGGGGGAGTGTGTGAGTGGGGGTGAGTATGTAAGTGGGGGTGAGTATGTGAGTGGGGGAGTGTGTGAGTGGGGGTGGGTATGTGAGTGGGTGAGTATGTGAGGGTGTGAGAATGTAAGCGGGGGGTGGGTATGTGAGTGGGGGTGAGTATGTGAGTGGGGGAGTGTGTGAGTGGGGGTGAGTATGTGACTGGGTGAGTGTGTGAGTGGGGGAGAGTGTGAGTGGGGTGAGTATGTGAGTGGGGGCGAGTATGTGAGTGGTGGGGAGTATGTGAGTGGTGGTGAGTATGTGAGTGGTGGGGAATATGTGAGTGGTGGCGAGTATGTGAGTGGTGGCGAGTATGTGAGTGGGGGCGAGTATGTGAGTGGTGGTGAGTATGTGAGGGGGTGAATATAAGACTGGGGGAGTGTGTGAGTGGAGGTGAGTATGTGAGTGGTGGTGAGTATGTGAGTGGGGGTGAGTATGTGAGTGGTGGTGAGTATGTAAAGGGGGTGAATATATGACTGGGGGAGTGTGTGAGTGGAGGTGAGTATGTGAGTGGTGGTGAGTATGTGATGGGGGTGAGTATGTGAGTGGTGGTGAGTATGTGAGGGGGTGAATATATGACTGGGGGAGTGTGTGAGTGGAGGTGAGTATGTGAGTGGTGGTGAGTATGTGAGTGGTGGTGAGTATGTGAGGGGGTGAATATATGACTGGGGGAGTGTGTGAGTGGAGGTGAGTATGTAAGTGGGGGTAAGTATGTGAGTGGTGGTGAGTATGTAAGTAGGGGTGAGTATGTGAGTGGGTAAGTGTGTGAGTGGGGGTGAGTATGTGAGTGGGTGAGTATGTGAGGGTGTGAGAATGTGAGCGGGGGGTGGGTATGTGAGTGGGGGTGAGTATGTGAGTGGGGGAGTGTGTGAGTGGGGGTGAGTATGTGACTGGGTGAGTGTGGGAGTGGGGGAGAGTGTGAGTGGGGTGAGTATGTGAGTGGGTAAGTGTGTGAGTGGGTGAGTATGTGAGGGTGTGAGAATGTGAGCGGGGGGTGGGTATGTGAGTGGGGGTGAGTATGTGAGTGGGGGTGAGTATGTGAGGGGGTGAGTATGTGAGTGGTGGTGAGTATGTGAGGGAGTGAATATATGACTGGGGGAGTGTGTGAGTGGAGGTGAGTATGTGAGTGGTGGTGAGTATGTAAGTGGGGGTGAGTATGTGAGTGGTGGTGAGTATGTGAGTGGTGGGGAATATGTGAGTGGGGGCGAGTATGTGAGTGGGGGCGAGTATGCGAGTGGTGGTGAGTATGTAAGTGGTGGTGAGTATGTGGTGAGTATGTGAGTGGGGGTGAGTATGTGAGTGGGGGTGAGTATGTGAGTGGTGGTGAGTATGTAAGTGGTGGTGAGTATGTGGTGAGTATGTGAGTGGGGGTGAGTATGTGAGTGGGGGTGAGTATGTGAGTGGTGGTGAGTATGTGAGTGGGGGCGAGTATGTGAGTGGTGGCGAGTATGCGAGTGGGGGCGAGTATGCGAGTGGTGGGGAATATGCGAGTGGGGGCGAGTATGTGAGTGGGGGCGAGTATGTGAGTGGTGGTGAGTATGTGAGTGGTGGGGAATATGTGAGTGGTGGCGAGTATGTGAGTGGGGGCGAGTATGTGAGTGGTGGTGAGTATGTGAGGGGGTGAATATAAGACTGGGGGAGTGTGTGAGTGGAGGTGAGTATGTGAGTGGTGGTGAGTATGTGAGGGGGTTAATATATGACTGGGGGAGTGTGTGAGTGAAGGTGAGTATGTGAGTGGTGGTGAGTATGTGAGTGGTGGTGAGTATGTGAGGGGGTGAATATATGACTGGGGGAGTGTGTGAGTGGAGGTGAGTATGTAAGTGGGGGTAAGTATGTGAGTGGAGGTGAGTATGTAAGTGGGGGTAAGTATGTGAGTGGTGGTGAGTATGTAAGTAGGGGTGAGTATGTGAGTGGTGGTGAGTATGTAAGTGGGGGTGAGTATGTGAGTGGGTAAGTGTGTGAGTGGGGGTGAGTATGTGAGTGGGTGAGTATGTGAGGGTGTGAGAATGTGAGCGGGGGGTGGGTATGTGAGTGGGGGTGAGTATGTGAGTGGGGGAGTGTGTGAGTGGGGGTGAGTATGTGACTGGGTGAGTGTGGGAGTGGGGGAGAGTGTGAGTGGGGTGAGTATGTGAGTGGGGGTGAGTATGTGACTGGGTAAGTGTGTGAGTGGGTGAGTATGTGAGGGTGTGAGAATGTGAGCGGGGGGTGGGTATGTGAGTGGGGGTGAGTATGTGAGTGGGGGTGAGTATGTGAGGGGGTGAGTATGTGAGGGAGTGAATATATGACTGGGGGAGTGTGTGAGTGGAGGTGAGTATGTGAGTGGTGGTGAGTATGTAAGTGGGGGTGAGTATGTGAGTGGTGGTGAGTATGTAAGTGGTGGTGAGTATGTGGTGAGTATGTGAGTGGGGGTGAGTATGTGAGTGGGGGTGAGTATGTGAGTGGTGGTCAGTATGTGAGTGGTGGGGAATATGTGAGTGGGGGCGAGTATGTGAGTGGTGGCGAGTATGTGAGTGGGGGCGAGTATGCGAGTGGGGGCGAGTATGCGAGTGGTGGGGAATATGCGAGTGGGGGCGAGTATGTGAGTGGGGGCGAGTATGTGAGTGGTGGTGAGTATGTGAGGGGGTGAATATAAGACTGGGGGAGTGTGTGAGTGGAGGTGAGTATGTGAGTGGGGGTGAGTATGTGAGTGGTGGTGAGTATGTGAGGGGGTGAATATATGACTGGGGGAGTGTGTGAGTGGAGGTGAGTATGTGAGTGGTGGTGAGTATGTGAGTGGTGGTGAGTATGTGAGGGGGTGAATATATGACTGGGGGAGTGTGTGAGTGGAGGTGAGTATGTGAGTGGTGGTGAGTATGTGAGTGGGTGGTGAGGGGTGAGTATGTGAGTGGTGGTGAGTATGTGAGTGGGGGTGAGTATGTGAGTGGTGGTGAGTATGTGAGGGGGTGAATATATGACTGGGGGAGTGTGTGAGTGGAGGTGAGTATGTAAGTGGGGGTAAGTATGTGAGTGGAGGTGAGTATGTAAGTGGGGTAAGTATGTGAGTGGTGGTGAGTATGTAAGTAGGGGTGAGTATGTGAGTGGTGGTGAGTATGTAAGTGGGGGTGAGTATGTGAGTGGGTAAGTGTGTGAGTGGGGGTGAGTATGTGAGTGGGTGAGTATGTGAGGGTGTGAGAATGTGAGCGGGGGGTGGGTATGTGAGTGGGGGTGAGTATGTGAGTGGGGGAGTGTGTGAGTGGGGGTGAGTATGTGACTGGGTGAGTGTGGGAGTGGGGGAGAGTGTGAGTGGGGTGAGTATGTGAGTGGGGGTGAGTATGTGACTGGGTAAGTGTGTGAGTGGGTGAGTATGTGAGGGTGTGAGAATGTGAGCGGGGGGTGGGTATGTGAGTGGGGGTGAGTATGTGAGTGGGGGTGAGTATGTGAGGGGGTGAGTATGTGAGTGGTGGTGAGTATGTGAGGGAGTGAATATATGACTGGGGGAGTGTGTGAGTGGAGGTGAGTATGTAAGTGGGGGTGAGTATGTGAGTGGTGGTGAGTATGTAAGTGGTGGTGAGTATGTGGTGAGTATGTGAGTGGGGGTGAGTATGTGAGTGGTGGTCAGTATGTGAGTGGTGGGGAATATGTGAGTGGGGGCGAGTATGTGAGTGGTGGCGAGTATGTGAGTGGGGGCGAGTATGCGAGTGGTGGCGAGTATGCGAGTGGGGGCGAGTATGTGAGTGGGGGCGAGTATGTGAGGGGGTGAATATAAGACTGGGGGAGTGTGTGAGTGGAGGTGAGTATGTGAGTGGGGGCGAGTATGTGAGTGGTGGTGAGTATGTGAGGGGGTGAATATAAGACTGGGGGAGTATGTGAGTGGGGGTGAGTATGTGAGTGGTGGTGAGTATGTGAGGGGGTGAATATATGACTGGGGGAGTGTGTGAGTGGAGGTGAGTATGTGAGTGGTGGTGAGTATGTGAGTGGTGGTGAGTATGTGAGGGGGTGAATATATGACTGGGGGAGTGTGTGAGTGGAGGTGAGTATGTAAGTGGGGGTAAGTATGTGAGTGGTGGTGAGTATGTAAGTAGGGGTGAGTATGTGAGTGGTGGTGAGTATGTAAGTGGGGGTGAGTATGTGAGTGGGTAAGTGTGTGAGTGGGGGTGAGTATGTGAGTGGGTGAGTATGTGAGGGTGTGAGAATGTGAGCGGGGGGTGGGTATGTGAGTGGGGGTGAGTATGTGAGTGGGGGAGTGTGTGAGTGGGGGTGAGTATGTGACTGGGTGAGTGTGGGAGTGGGGGAGAGTGTGAGTGAGGTGAGTGTGTGAGTGGGGGTGAGTATGTGACTGGGTAAGTGTGTGAGTGGGTGAGTATGTGAGGGTGTGAGAATGTGAGCGGGGGGTGGGTATGTGAGTGGGGGTGAGTATGTGAGTGGGGGTGAGTATGTGAGGGGGTGAGTATGTGAGTGGTGGTGAGTATGTGAGGGAGTGAATATATGACCTGGGGAGTGTGTGAGTGGAGGTGAGTATGTGAGTGGTGGTGAGTATGTAAGTGGGGGTGAGTATGTGAGTGGTGGTGAGTATGTGAGTGGTGGTGATTATGTGGTGAGTATGTGAGTGGGGGTGAGTATGTGAGTGGGGGTGAGTATGTGAGTGGTGGTGAGTATGTGAGTGGTGGGGAATATGTGAGTGGGGCGAGTATGCGAGTGGGGGCGAGTATGCGAGTGGGGGCGAGTATGCGAGTGGTGGCGAGTATGCGAGTGGCGGGGAATATGCGAGTGGGGGCGAGTATGTGAGTGGTGGCGAGTATGCGAGTGGTGGGGAATATGCGAGTGGGGGCGAGTATGCGAGTGGTGGGGAATATGCGAGTGGGGGCGAGTATGTGAGTGGGGGCGAGTATGTGAGTGGGGGCGAGTATGTGAGTGGTGGTGAGTATGTGAGTGGTGGTGAGTATGTGAGTGGTGGGGAATATGTGAGTGGTGGCGAGTATGTGAGTGGTGGCGAGTATGTGAGGGGGGGGCGAGTATGTGAGTGGTGGTGAGTATGTGAGTGGGGGCGAGTATGCGAGTGGTGGCGAGTATGCGAGTGGGGGCGAGTATGCGAGTGGTGGCGAGTATGCGAGTGGGGGCGAGTATGCGAGTGGTGGCGAGTATGCGAGTGGGGGCGAGTATGCGAGTGGTGGCGAGTATGCGAGTGGTGGTGAGTATGTGAGTGGGGGAGTGTCTGAGTGAGGGAGAGAGAGAGAGAAAGGGAGAAAGAGACACTGGAAAACTGAGCAGCATTTCACTTCCTGTAGTGAAGAATGAAGAAGAAAGAAAGAAACCCACAATTTGCACAACAACTGCAGCAATACAAACCTGGAAAAACACCAAAACAGAAGAATGGAACATGTGGGATGAGGTCAGTGACCTGATGCAGTTATTACAAGTAGCCAAATGTTACCCAGGAACACTGGAGCAGGAACTGGTAGACCTCAGAACACTGGAAGAGGAACTGGTAGACCTCAGAACACTGGAGCAGGAGTAATAAACTCTGAGAATGTATTTTGTTTTTAGTGATATTCCTGGCAAACACTCGAGCATCATGAAAACAGATCAGAGTTCATACTGTGTGTGTGTGTGTGTGTGTGTGTGTGTGTGTGTGTGTGTGTGTGTGTGTGTGTGTGTGTGTGTGTGATCACAGAGAGAGAGAGATGTAGAAATGTCTGGTTATTGAGTCCATGTCCTGTTCAATCACTGGATGTGGAATGAGTGGGTATAATGAAGTGTGTGTGTGTGTGTGTGTGTGTGTGTGTGTGTGTGTGTGTGTGTGTGTGTGTGTGTGTGTGTGTGTGTGAGAGAGCGAGAAAGCGAGAGAGCGAGAGAGAGAGAGAGAGAGACGACAAGAAAAGGTGTAATTTGGAATTTTTGCGTGCTGTAGTGTAGAATCTCATCATGTTTCGCCTGAAGGCTTTTAAATCCAATCTCCACATTCAGAACATCGCTACTGAAAACAGAATTTCAGCTTTAACCAGTTCTGTAATGAGTAAAAATCACAGTGCAGAAGGAAAACGCTGCCATTAGCATACAAATGAGAAGAGAAATATTAACAAGCAGAGTTTTACAGAGTTATAAAAAAACAGAAATGGCTTGAAAACGTGTGTGTGTGTGTGTGTGTGTGTGTGTGTGTGTGTGTGTGTGTGTGTCTTTATTTATGTAAAGTGAATATAAAACATTTACACACCCTGTTAAAATTGTAGACCTGAGGAACACTGGAACACAGAAGCAGGAGCTGGTAGATCTCAAGGACTACTGGAACACCAGAAAAATCTATTAGAGCTCAGGGACACTGGGGCACAGGAGCAGGAACCTGGTAGAACCCATGTTACAACCCTTATGTTTCCATGCTTAAGCCTAGACTGGGTTGTAACACCAGGAACACTGAGGCACAGGAGGAGAAACCTGTAGACCCCAGGAACACTGAGGTTTAGGAAAAAGAATTGTTAGATCTCAAGGACTACTGGAAGACACAACCAGGAACTGGTAGATTTCAAAAACACTAGGGCACAGGAGCAGAAACTGGTAGACCTCACAGACATCTGGAAGACACAAGAAGGAACTGGTAGACCCCAGGAACACTGGATCACTGGAGCAGGAACTGTTACACCACAAAACTCTGGGGGATACAAGCAGGAACTGGTAGATTTCAAGAACAGTGGAGCACAGGATTCGAAAGTGGTAGATTTCAAGAACACTGAGGCACAGGAACAAGAACTGGTAAAACTGGTAGACCTAAGGAACACTGGAACACTTGCAAAAATTATTAGACCTGAGGAACACGGAGGCACAGGATCAGGAAGTGTTAGTCCTCAAGAAATGCTGGAACACAATAGCAGAAACAGTTAGACCTCTTGAACTCTGGGACACATGAACAGGAATTGGTTGACCTGAGGAACACTCGGACACAGGAGAAAATACAACGTTTCACTTGCTTGCGTAAGTATATACCCCCTCCAAGAGATGGTCATGTGACTGTTCTCAGGATGAACCAACACATTGACTTTCATAAAGTAATGATCGTAAAGCTCTCATCAGTGATGTGATGCTGATTAACCTTAAAATAAAGATCCTGTAGGACCTTCACGAACATCATCTTTCTGGTTTCATTTGACTGCTGAGCTAAGAAGCTTCCAGAAAAGGCAGAGGTTCTCAAGAAAAGGAATTTTGCGAAATATTAGGTATGTCAAGGAACACTGGAAAGTTCACAGCAACATCACTGAAGCAACAACATCACAGGATGTTCCTGAAAAATGTGGCAATAGGCAAGAAAAAACACATACCCCTGGAGGTCTAGAGCATCATTACAGGAGCTGGAGGAACTGAGGCTGCATCTCTCGTGTTCTTCACATGTCTGGATCATGGAGTAGGGCGAGGACTTGCTTAGGTAAATCACCCCAAACTATGACATCTGCTCTGATGAGATAAGAAAACCAAAATAAAGAAGACAATATTCACAGTAAAGCATGGTGGTGGTGGCTTCAGGCACCAGTGCTGTTTCTCTTTACCTGGCAGGAAAAAATCGAGTGATGTAGGACAATAGAAAACAGGATGGAAGGAAGAGAAAACAAGCAGAAAAATAAAACATTTGATCAGACCACTCTCGCTCTGTTCGTGATGCTCCCTCAGAGTTCTTCAACATGTTTATGGAAAAAAACTCTAAAAGCTTGTGAAAGATGATTGCAGGAACCTCACATAAGTTTGTGGTGTAAAAACAGTGTGTTTGTTTTTCAGTTGAACTTCGTATGTGTGTGTGTTTTGATGTTTATTTTATTGCCGGATGAACGAGGGATGTTTTGCTCAGCTCTGTGCTGAACGATGTGCACTAATGTAAAATAAAAGCTGAGGCTTTTATGGAGAGACGGAGAGACAGAGATGGAGAGACGGAAAGAGGAGAGCATCGTGTGACGCCATCACTCCAGGTGAAAAATATTCATCCAAGCTTCTCCGACTCTCAGTGTGCAGTGCAGAGTGGTGTGAAGGTTTTCCTTTAAACATCCTGAGTGTTTTATTCCCTTTATAGTTACTTTTAATGGACATGATACGAGACGTCGAGTTTTTTTTACAATAGACGTTTTCTCAAATCATCTTTACAGAGATAAAGAGTTCATAACGTTAGAATTAAGAAGTTTTGTGTCTGTAAGTTTGTTCCTTTTGAGTGAGTCCATTGATTACAGTTCCATCAGTGATGGATGTTTACATGCAGAACTGTTCATGAAAACTGAGGTCCTGAGCACTTTGTAGCAAACTGTTGATATTAATTACGGTTCAAATCCATCATCAAGTTTTTGAGTTGCTCAGGAACTTCATGAATCTTTTGGATGTTGATGTGGAACCATCCTCACACGGCCTGATCTCCAAATGAACAAAACTCCATTCGGGGGAAGAGCATCTGGATAAATCAGGCAGATCTGAAGAGAAGAAAAGGACACTTCCATTCCGTGTTCTCAGTGACGTCATAGCAGCGATAAACCCTCATCCATTCACCATCCTCACTTTATTCTCCCAGCTTCACCTCTGATTGTTACAAAGTGCCAACAAGGAGACTCTGTCCATGTTTCACTATCTGGCCAAGTATTGGGACACTGACTTCTCCAGCCATCTGTCGTTCTTCTCCAAATTGTTTTCACAAAGTTGGAGGCACACAATTGTATGAAATGTAGTTTTTCACTTGAACTTGGAGACCAAAACCTGCTCCAGCATTAAAAATATTCCTGTGCACAAAGCATGGAAGATCTCCTAATATAAACCCTATTGAACACCTTTGGGATAAATGTGAACTGACTGCACCCCAGGAACCTCCTTACCTTCACACCTGGATCACCAGCTGACTTTACTAACAACATCAGAGCTGAATGAATCTCCACAAAAACATCTTCCCAGAAGAGTGGAGCTCATTATAACAGCAAACTGAGACTGAATGTGGAATGTGGATGTTCAAAATGAAGCACATAGCAATCTTATGATCAGGTGTCCACAAACTTTTGGTTGTAATTTGTTCATAAACAGAAAGTACACGTCGCTGTGAACGATTATCTGTTGCTATGGAAACGATACAGTATCCAAACAAGCGCTTTAAAGTGGATAAACCTGCACGACTGTCTGAGCTGCTGTTAGAGAGAATTAATCACCACCTTCTGGCCAATCAGAGAACAGTATCGTGTCATGTGATGGAGATTAGATGTAAAAAAAATAAAAAGGAGGATGGATAAAGAGACTCTCTTGATGAGTAGATGTTATCGAGGTGCAGAGATGGATGGAAGAATAGACACAGGAAGATAGAGGAAGGAGGGAGGAATGCTGCATGTGGATAGATGGAGATCTGGACAGAGGGACATGTTGAAATAGAGAGATTGAGAGAGAGATGGACAGAGGGTTTGATGGATGCCTGGAGGGGAAATTGCATGGCTCCACAGTGCAGTATAAAGAGCAGCGCAGATGGAAAGAGCGATAAAACGGAGACGAGTGGAACGTAAATCACACGTAGCATATACGCAACGTACATTATTAATATATAAAATATATGTTCAGATATTGTCTTGTGATGGGTGTGTGATGAGTTTCGCTCTGAAATTGGATTTCTGTTCACGTACATTACACAATTCAGTGTCCGAAGTGCAAACAAATTAGATGCTGTTCAATCCTGCATTTTGATTGGCTGTCAGATGATTAATTAATTCTGTTCATACAGGTCCTTTCTGATTCGCTATCGGTTCCATACCAATGCTTGTTCAGAGGGATGTGTTCAACGCACAGTCAACTGTCAAGAGTATGATAGTCAGGGAAGGAGACGTCAGTGTCAGATTCAGAGGTAATGCTGTTGTAAGGATCGTCAGATCTCTTTATGGGGTGCAACAAAAAGATAAGATTTCTAATCTGAGGTGAGGATCTGTTTAATCTGAGGAGAGGATCTCTCTAATCTGAGGAGAGGATCTCTCTAATCTGAGGAGAAGATCTTTTTAATCTGAGGAGAGAATCTCTTTAATCTGAGGAGAGGATCTCTCTAATCTGAGGAGAGAATCTTTTTAATCTGAGGAGAGAATCTCTTTAATCTGAGGAGAGGATCTCACTAATCTGAGGAGAGGATCTTTTTAATCTGCGGTAATAATCTATTTAATCTGAAGAGAGGATCTCACTAATCTGAGGAGAGAATCTCTTTAATCTGAGGAGAGGATCTCACTAATCTGAGGAGAGGATCTTTTTAATCTGAGGAGAGGATCTTTTTAATCTGAGGTAATAATCTCTTTGATCTGAGGAGAGGATCTCACTAATCTGAGGAGAGAATCTCTTTAATCTGATGAGAGGATCTCACTAATCTGAGGAGAGGATCTTTTTAATCTGAGGAGAGAATCTCTTTAATCTGAGGAGAGGATCTCACTAATCTGAGGAGAGAATCTCACTAATCTGAGGAGTGGATCTCTTTAATCTGAGGAGAGGATCTTTTTTTATCTGAGGAGTGGATCTCTCTAATCTGAGTAGAGGATCTCTCTAATCTGAGGAGAGGATTTTTTTAATCTGAGGAGAGAATCTCTTTAATCTGAGGAGAGGATCTCACTAATCTGAGGAAAGAATCTCACTAATCTGAGGAGAGGATCTCTCTAATCTGAGGAGAGGATCTCTTTAATCTGAGGAGAGGATCTCTCTAATCTGAGTAGAGGATCTCTCTAATCTGAGGAGAGGATCTTTTTTATCTGAGGAGTGGATCTCTTTAATCTGAGTATAGGATCTCACTAATCTGAGGAGAGAATCTTTTTAATCTGAGGAGAGGATCTCACTAATCTGAGGAGAGAATCTTTTTAATCTGAGGAAAGAATCTCTTTAATCTGAGGAGAGGATCTTACTAATCTGAGGAGAGAATCTCTTTAATCTGAGGAGAGGATCTCACTAATCTGAGGAGAGGATCTTTTTAATCTGAGGAGAGAATCTCTTTAATCTGAGGAGAGGATCTCACTAATCTGAGGAGAGAATCTCACTAATCTGAGGAGAGAATCTCACTAATCTGAGGAGAGGATCTCTTTAATCTGAGGAGAGGATCTTTTTTATCTGAAGAGTGGATCTCTTTAATCTGAGTAGAGGATTTCTCTAATCTGAGGAGAGGATCTTTTTAATCTGAGGAGAGAATCTCTTTAATCTTAGGAGAAGATTTCACTAATCTGAGGAGAGGATCTTTTTAATCTGAGGAGACAATCTCTTTAATCTGAGGAGAGGATCTCACTAATCTGAGGAGAGGATCTTTTTTTCATCTAAAGAGAGGATCTCTCTAATATGAGGAGAGGATCTTTCTAATCTGAGGAGAGGCTGTTTTTAATTCTAAAGAAAGGATCTCTTTAATGTAAGGTGAGAGTAATCTAATGAGGAGAGAAACCTGCTCAGCTGCCCTTTCACTTGTCCTTGAGCCCCCTTTTTCCCTCCTGGGGATATGGCCGTGTCATGGAAAGGTGACTTAGAAGTTCCCTGAATTCAAGCTACTTGACTTGCATTCTGTAATAATGACATTTTAGGAATGTATAAATTTTACCTTCACACGTTTGGTATCATTTTAAAGATCTCAGTGTGATTGGAAATATGATCTCAGTCCCATAACAGTAGAACAGACCAGAAATAAAGATCTCAGGTTAGGGGAACTTCTGTCCTACTGATGTGAGGTTTGTCCTTGAGAAGATCTTTATCAGGTGTTGGTTTTGATCTGAGGTGGTATTTGGTTTTTAGGGCACTTCCTGTCACTACTTTGAGTTTACGAGTGTTTATGGTGGTTCGGGTATTTAAGGAGATTGAACATTCTGTAGTCAGAACGTCCCTCACAGTCTCTGTGTGTCTCTATCGCCAGGTACAGTGACTCGAACAATTCATTTGTAAACTGCATCTGGTTTTATGCTGATCATGTTGTGTAACTTTCTTCTATTATTTGTTATAGATGTGATATTTGTTTATTGACTGGCAAATATAAATGTATAATTCTTAATTAACTCTGAAATTTCCGTTAATCATTTATATCTAGTAGATTATGTAGTCTGATGTTACTGCAAATCTATGAGCAGGACAGTACATACAGAAGACTCATAAACAGATGGAGCATCGAGCACAACGTCTGGGACCTTCTGATTTATGACCATCACTGACTTAGCAACTTATAACCAAGTGTTATAAGTGCTTATTATATTAAACTTATCACTTTGTTATAAGTGATGAAATCAGAAAGTCCCAGACGTTGTGCTCGATGCTCCATCCGTTCATGAGTCTTCTGTATGTACTGTCCTGCTCATAGATTTGCGGTAACACCAGACTACATAATCTACTGGATATACAGCTGCATCTCAATAAAAGGTTGATTTATTTCAGTAATTCAATACAATAAGTGAAACTGGTATATTATATAGATTCATCACACACACTGATATATTTCAAGTTATTATTTTTTTTAATTGTGATGATTTTGACTCACATTTAACAAAGACCCACCAAGTCACATCTCAACAAATTTAAATACTTCATAAGACCAATCAAAATATTTTGAGTAAATTGTTGGTCTTCTGGAAAGTATGTTTATTTACTGTATATGTACTCAATACTTGGTCGGGGCACCTTCTGCTTTAATTACTGCCTCAATTGGGCATGGCATGGAGGAGATCAGACTGTGGCATGGAGGTGATCAGACTGTGGCATGAAGGAGATCAGACTGTGGCATGGAGGTGATCAGTCTGTGGCATGGAGGAGATCAGGCTGTGGCATGGAGGTGATCAGACTGTGGCATGAAGGAGATCAGTCTGTGGCATGGAGGAGATCAGACTGTGGCATGGAGGTGATCAGACTGTGGCATGGAGGAGATCAGACTGTGGCATGGAGGAGATCAGACTGTGGCATGGAGGTGATCAGTCTGCATGGAGGTGATCAGTCTGTGGCATGGAGGAGATCAGACTGTGGCATTGAGGTGATCAGTCTGTGGCATGGAGGAGATCAGACTGTGGCATGGAGGTGATCAGTCTGTGGCATGGAGGTGATCAGTCTGCATGGAGGTGATCAGTCTGTGGCATGGAGGAGATCAGACTGTGACATTGAGGTGATCAGTCTGTGGCATGGAGGAGATCAGACTGTGGCATGGAGGTGATCAGTCTGTGGCATGGAGGTGATCAGACTGTGGCATGGAGGTGATCAGTCTGCATGGAGGTGATCAGTCTGTGGCATGGAGGAGATCAGACTGTGGCATGGAGGTGATCAGTCTGTGGCATGGAGGTGATCAGTCTGTGGCATGGAGGTGATCAGTCTGTGGCATGGAGGAGATCAGACTGTGGCATGGAGGAGATCAGACTGGCATGGAGGTGATCAGTCTGTAGGTATCAGTCTGTGGCATGGAGGAGATCAGACTGTGGCATGGAGGTGATCAGTCTGTGGCATGGAGGTGATCAGTCTGCATGGAGGTGATCAGTCTGTGGCATGGAGGAGATCAGCTGTGACATGAGGTGATCAGTCTGTGGCATGGAGGAGATCAGACTGTGGCATGGAGGTGATCAGTCTGTGGCATGGAGGATGACTGCATGGATGATCAGTCTGCATGGAGGTGATCAGTCGTGGCATGAGGATAGCTGCATGGATGATCAGTCTGTGGCATGGAGGAGATCAGACTGTGGCATGGAGGTGATCAGTCTGTGGCATGGAGGAGATCAGACTGTGCATGGAGGTGATCAGTCTGCATGGAGGTGATCAGTCTGTGGCATGGAGGAGATCAGACTGTGGCATGGAGGTGATCAGTCTGTGGCATGGAGGAGATCAGACTGTGGCATGGAGGTGATCAGTCTGCATGGAGGTGATCAGTCTGTGGCATGGAGGAGATCAGACTGTGGCATTGAGGTGATCAGTCTGTGGCATGGAGGAGATCAGACTGTGGCATGGAGGTGATCAGTCTGTGGCATGGAGGTGATCAGTCTGTGGCATGGAGGAGATCAGTCTGTGGCATGGAGGTCATCAGACTGTGGCATGGAGGTGATCAGACTGTGGCATGGAGGTGATCAGTCTGCATGGAGGTGATCAGTCTGTGGCATGGAGGTAATCAGATTGTGGCATGGAGGTGATCTTCCTGGTAAACGGCTGTGCTGACCTTGGACTTGATAAAACAATGTGGACCAACACCAGCAGATGACACGACTCCCCAAACCATCACTGACTGTGCAAACTTTACACTGGACCTCCAGCAGCTTGAATTCTGTGCTTCTTCTCTCTCCTTTTTTCAGACTCTGGGACCCTGATTTCCAAATAAAATGCAAACTTTCCTTTCATCTGAAAAGACGACTTTGTCCCACTGAGCAACAGTCCAGACCTTTTTGTCCTTTGTCCAGGTGAGACACCTCTGACGTTGTCTCTGGTTCAGGAGCTGCTCCACACAAGGAAGGAGTCAGTTGTAGCTCATGGAGACGTCTGTGTGTGGAGGCTCTTGAAGCACTGACTCCAGCTGCAGTCCACTCTTTGTGAATCTCCACAAATTCTTGAATGGGCTTTGTTTCATCTTCTTCTACTACATTAATTTACTTTAATTCAACTTTCCATTAATGTCCTGGGTTCCAGCAGTCTGTGAACAGCAGCTTCTTTAGCGATGATCTTCTGTGTCTCCTCCATGTGCAGGGGGTCAATCATCGTCTTCTGGACAACTGTCGAGTCAGCAGTCTTCCTCCATGATTGTGGAGCCTGAACCAGACTGAGATGGCATTTAAAGACTCAGGAAACCTGAGCAGGTGTTTGGATTTAATGAGCTGATTAAAGTGAGACATCACGAGTCTCCAATATTCAACTTTTCCACAATATTATAATATTCTCATAAACTGAATTTGGGGTTTTCATCAGCTGTGAGCCGAAATCATCAAAATAAAAAGAAATAAACACTTAAAATGTATCAGTGTGTGTGTGTGTGTGTGTGTGTGTGTGAGATGAATCTTTATAATACACCAGTCTTACTTTCTGGATTAAATTACAAAAATAAATCAACTTTTTATTGATATTCTCATTTATTGAGATGCAGCTGTGTGTGTGTGTGTGTGTGTGTGTGTGTGTGTGTGTGTGTGTATATATATAAAATATAAAATCCTGTATACACGTACACACTTGGATTAGGTACAATGTAATATTGACGTGACAAACAACCTTGAAATAACCTTAAACCTTGATGTATTATTTGGTCTCTATTGTTATGTTGTCATTTAATTAGAGCATCATAAAGTGTGTACGGTGTCTGGATGGATTGCGGTTCAGGTCAAGTCACGTTTGTTTATTTGAATCGTAAAGATATATACATACACACAGACACACACAAAAGAATAGGACTCACACACACACACACACACACACACACACACACACGCATACACACACACCAATTACACACAAAATGAGCCATACAGTAGAATGCTACACACACACACACACACACACACACACACACACACACACACACACACACACACACACACACACACACAAAAATCATTTGAGTGCCTAAACACAAAGACACAGTGAGATTGATTCAGACTCCTCAGCCAGGCACATCATTAAATTAAATAATGTCACAAAGAGCTGCAGAAAAATAGATTCCCAGCAGCATCACTCATCATCTTTCACCATCTCTCACCATTTCATTACACTTCTTCTTCATCATCATCATCATCTCCTCTTCTAAACAGACCAGAAAACCTCACAATGGCAGGGAATTTCTCGAAAAAAAAAAAGTCCTATTTCTCTAAAAAGACTCTATTCACTGATATACAGCACAACATGGTGTGTTCTGATTGGCTGAGACCAGGACACACGATGATGATGATGATATAAATATAATAATTAATCGTACACATCGCCTTGATCACATCCTGCAGGTTTAAAACGTTCCTTCATGAATGTACACTTTATGGACACCTGACCATGTGCTCTTTAAACATCTCATTCCACGTTTAGTCCCAATTCTGTTATAATGAGCTCCACTCTTCTGGGAAGATGTTCCACTAGATTTTGTGGAGATTCATTCAGCTACAAGGTTTTTATTGGTACTGATGCAGGTGAGGTGTGGAAGCCTGGGGTGCAGTCAGCGTTCACATTCATCCCAAGTTTTCTAGGGTTCTGTGGTTTTCTTTAGGGTTAGGTAGTGTTCCTTTGGGGTTCTCCCAGATAGCTAGTGTTATGTGGTTTTCTTTAGGGTTAGGTAGTGTTCCTTTGGGGTTCTCTCAGTTGGCTTGTGTTCTGTGGTGTTCTATAGGGTTCCATCATGGGCTTTTAGGGTTATTTTGGGTTATCTAGGGCTCTCTGGTGTTCTATAGGGTTCTGTAGTGTTACCTTTGGGTTCTTTTGAGTTATCTAGTGTACTGTGGTGTTCCTTTGGGGTCATTAGTTGTTGAGAGGTTCTATAGGGTTCCAAAAGGACAGAAAGAGCAGAATGTTTTGAGTTCTGGACTCTGATTGGTCAGAAGGTGGTGATTAATTCACTTTAACAGCAGCTCTGACAATATTGCAGGTTTAGTTTATGATATGGTTTCTATAGCAACAGTATTTACAGGGATGGTACAGTGCACTGTCAGCTGATAGTAAACATAAAACAAAGAAAAATAAAAGCATGTCTACTCATCCTTTAGGAGGGAGTCTCCAGTGTCAGACGTGAAGCTGTAAAGAAGATTTATACCTGCTGTAGTTTAAGAGAGAACCCGGACACGGTGGAACCCAAACAGCATTGCAATCCCGAGCGTCCTCCCAAAAACCATCCGATGTGTTCGGATCTGTTCTGTATGTTGCGGCCCGGGCCGAGAAGCTGAAACAGGAGAGAGCGTTGCCATGACAACGCACATTTTTTCCCTCTCTGAGAGTGTAATCACTATAGTTTCAATGATATACAATAAAAAAAACCGATTATAATAAGCGGAGGAGAAGCTGTGGAGATATTTGCTTGGGAATGGTGTTTCCATGGAAACTAAAATAATAATCTGCAGTGATTGATGGGGTTTTTTGCCATCCCTACCCCCTTCTCTCTCTCTCCCTCTCTCTCCCTCTATCTCTCTCTCTCTCTCTCTCTCTCTCTCTCTCTCTCTCTCTCTCTCTCTCTTTTATGCGGCTGCATGTGTTTTTTCTCCTCTCCCTCTGCAGCTTTATATACTTTATTAGTCTGTCAGAATAGTTTATGAGATGTTGCGAAGGAAATAACCGAGTTCTCTCGTTTAATAACACGCCACTTTTTTCTCTCTCTTTCTCTCTTTCTCTTTACAGGCTCTCGGGGTAAAGAACAAACACCGGCGGCTCTAATAAACCCGTTTTCCAGTTGCATTGTGGGTAAACAGTTTTACTGTTTATTAGTATCCCGAGCACACCTGAATGTCAGACAGAACAACTCGCGACTATTCATTTATCAGGCGGTGATAAATATTCGACGCCCCGCTCTCTCTCTCTCTCTCTCTCTCTCTCTCTCTCTCTCTCTCTCTCTCTCTCTCTCTCTCTCTCTCTCTTTTTCTCTCTCTTTCCGAGACGCACCGCGTAAATGTCAGTTATTTTTGCACTAATGGAAAGAAAAAACAGAAACCAAACGCCGAAATGATCCGATCTGTATGTGCAGCGTGCCACTAATGAAGAATCCTGTATCTGTGTGTGTGTGTGTGTGTGTGTGTGTGTGTGTGTGTGTGTGTGTGTGTGTGTGTATAGGGGAGTTAGATAGAGAAGAAAGCAGATGGGTTCTGAAAGTTGGCACAGTAGAACGAGAGCTGGACCTCCAGAAGAGCTGGACTTTGCTACCATGGGTATATAGAATCTCCATTTCAAATGATATAAATGAACAACCCAATGTTCTGCTGTTACAGGAAAACAATGAACCACAGTCTGGATTCAAAAACTTTTCCTCAAAAAACCCGTCCTTGACGTTTTGTTAAAGACAAACGTGTCATACTTTTTATCCATTTAATGTTACATTTACAGTTTCTCTCAGTTGCTTTGCAGTGTTTCTCAGATCAGAAATTTAATTCTCATTTGTGCTCATTTCTTGATGCTTTGATTAAATTGCGAACGCTTTTGTACAATCATTTAATGGATTGTGTACGAGTGTCTGCGGTTTCCTACAGTATCAGTTCTTCATCTTCATGTTGATCAAAATATATTCTACTGGTTTCACCTGAAAAGTTTTAACCCCAAAAAACATTTCAGCATCAGTTTATTGTATGTAAAATAGTTAAACCAGTCGTCATCATCTGTCAAGCTTCAATTTTCAATTTTTTGTGTAAATGTGTTGAATTGATGAATCTTGAATGTCACTAATGAAGGCGAGTGAACAGCATCAGATCAACCAATCATCAACCAGTTCTCTAAAACAGGTGCTGCTGAACTTCATAGCAAAATTCAGACTTTTAAATCACTGTATCCCAAACGATAATTTACATCAGGAAAAACACTGAAACTGTGCAGCGTCATACTAAACATTATGACTAAACATTTTCACAATCTTGTTTGTAAACAATGACAAATAAAAGGATTCGTTATTCTGATGCCAACCAGAGGTTCATTTACACAAATACTTACTTTTAAGCGATGAACTGAGGATTTCGAGAAAAGTTCAGGCTTTTGCAGGAAATCTGATGTTGTGCTGTTTAAACACATTGTTTTGAGAAATGCATTTTTCTGATTTACAAATATCAAAGTTAATTCAAGAAATGCTGCAAATCAACTGAGAAAAACTGTAACATTCAGCGAGTGAGTCCGTGTTCGCCGATGTTATAGAAGCTGTAAACGCTCCTTCCCTCAACAGCTTCTCTCTGTTTCTGTCTGGTAAACATAAAAGTGCACAGAAATCTATACCTTCATCACTGGAGACTCCGTCCCTGAAATTTCATAAATATTAAAAAGATAGATAGATAGATAGATAGATAGATAGATAGATAGATAGATAGATAGATAGATAGATAGATAGATAGATAGATAGATAGATAGATAGATAGATAGATAGATAGATAGATAGATAGATAGATAGATAGATAGATAGATAGATAGATAAGCAGTCAGATAGATAGATAGATAGATAGATAGATAGATAGATAGATAGATAGATAGATAGATAGATAGATAGATAGATAGATAGATAGATCCTCTTTTTCCTCCTCCTTTATTTAAAAGAGTGTTTCTGCTGGATGTGATGAGATGAAAGGAATCATTTCAGACATGATGTCAGTGTGATAAACGACAGACAGACGGAGTGAAATCATTAACATTCAGTCAGTAATTAAAAATCGTTTCATTAATAAGTTGTATGCAACACTCATCCATCGTTTTTTTTTCCTGAAATTGCTGCTAATGAATGTGTTGTTTGAAGAGTAAACTTTCAGCAGGCTTTATTTTCATTGGCTCTCCAGATGGAATTTTATCAAATTGGCAATTTTTGATTGGCTGAGTTTAAACATGTACATTTTTTTTCTTATGTAAGTAAAAGTGCTGTGATTTTATTTCCAACCTAAAAAGTGCTCTTCAGTCCGCCATGTACTCAAATATCCTAATGAGAGTATACGTAGTTCAGTACTTGTTTGCTGAGAGCTAAACGATGTGGTCACATGATCACTGATTAGCTGAATTCAACTGTAAATCAGACTCTCACTGTGGACTCACAAATCAGACTACTAATAAGACTGTATTATATTTGTATGCGTTCACAGCTACGGGGGGAAACACCACACCTTTCTGAAGGAGTGTGTGTGAATCTCCGGTGTTTTTATCAGAGACGTGTAAAAAAGAAAAACAGGATATTACGCTCGCTTGCTATCACTGCTGCGTCTTCATGATAACACACAACATTAAACACAACTGCTTTCAATGCAAAACCCAACCACAAAGACATTTCTCTCTCTCTCTCTCTCTTTCTCTCTCTCTCTCTCCCCCTCTCAATCTCCCTCTCCCTCTCTCTGTCAGACAACAGTGTAACAAGGCTATAATAAAAACCCCATGAAAGAGCGACGACATAAACCCCTCCCCTGAGCCTCTTCACCTGAGGGTAATAAGTGTAAAATAAAGAAGGTGTGATCAGTTACATGGAAAAAAAGCAGCCCTGAGATCTGAAACAACCATCTTTCACATTTCCTTTCAAACGCCAAGTGCAAAATTGGATTTTGACGTACATACACAAATAACCAGGTCATTACTCCAACACCATTTATTCCCCCGACATGTTTCACCATAACAATGCCCTGGTTTCTGTCTCCATGGCAACTCTAATAACAAAATAATAATAATGATAACAATATGATAATAATAATAATAATGATAATAATGATAATTATTATCATTATTATCATTATTATTATCATTATTATCATTATTATTATCATTATTATTATTATCATTGTTATCATTATTATTATCATTATTATTATTATCATTGTTATTATCACCATCATCATTATTATTATTGTTATTATTATATTATTATTATTATTATTATTATTATTATTATTATTATTAATAAACCCAGTCAGTGAGTGTTGCACAACTCAGGTCACTCTTAGTGCAGCTCTCAGGCCCGGATAAATGTAGAGGGTTTTGTTATGAAGGACATCCAGTGTAAAATATGTGCCAAATCAAATATGCTGATCATGAATCAGAATTTCATACTGGATCGGTCGATACCCGGGTTACCAACAACCACCACAGTTATCGTTAACTGACAGGGTTACTACAGGGGTACTTTAAATGTTGGTACTATGACTGGTAAAGGGAGAGAGGGAGCTGATATGATTAGCTGGTGGAAACTGAAGGAGGAAGAGTGTAGTGTGAGTTTCAGGGAAGAGGTCAGACAGGAGCTCGATGGTGGTGAAGAGGTGCTGGATGGTTGGGGAACTACTGCAGAAGTGATGAGGGAGACAGCTAGAAAGGTACTTGGTGTAACATCTGGAAATAGAAAGGAAGACAAAGAGACGTGGTGATGGAATGAGGAAGTGCAGGAGAGCAGAAGGAGAAAGAGGATGGAGAAACAGAAGTGGGATCAACAGAGTGATGAGAAAAGTAGGCAGGAGAACATGGAGATGCAGCAGCAGGTAAAGAGGGATGTGGTGAAAGCCAAGGAAAAGGCATATGAGGAGCTGTAGGAGAAGGTGGACACTGAGGACGGAGAAAAGGATTTGTAGCGATTGGCCAGGCAAAGGAACCGAGCTGGGAAGGATGTGCTGCAAGTTAGAGCAATAAAGGATGGAGATGGAAATGTGTTGACTAGTGAGGAGAGTGTGTTGAGAAGGTGGAGGGAGTATTTTGAGCAGCTGATGAACGAGGAAAACGAGAGTGAGAGAAGGGTGGATGATATAGAGATGGTGTAGAGTAACCCACCCAATGGCCCAACAATGGAATCCATGTGCATGAAGAATAGTTGATTAAGTCGCTTTGATATAAGTTGCTAAGTCAGTGATGGTCAGAAATTAGAAGGTCCCAGACGTTGTGCTCGATGCTTCATCCGTTCATGAGCCTTTTCAAATTAAATCAAATCAAATCAAATCAAATCAAATCAAATCAAATCAAATCAAATCAAATCAAATCAAAATTTATTTGTCACATACACATACATACAGAGTACGACATGCAGTGAAATGCTTTTTACGACAGTCCGGCATGAGGTAATAGGATGGGGAGAAAAATTAACCAAGAGAAAAATAAGGCAGATAAATAAAGAGTATAAACTATATAAAATATAAAATGTATAAAGATATATATTAAAAAAAAAAATTTATATACAAGTATCACAGTAAACAGTAAAATTTAAGGTGGTTGATGTGATTGTCCTAAAAGTGACCATGTGCGGTAATGGTGCGGTATAAAGTGACCGTGTGTGGTGTGTTGCAGTATAAAGTGACCGTGTGCGGTAATGGTGTGGTATAAAGTGGCAGTGTGCGGTATGGTGTGGTATAAAGGGACTGTGTGCGGTATGGTGTGGTATAAAATGACTGTGTGCGGTATGGTGTGGTATAAAGTGACCGTGTGCAGTATGGCGTGGTATAAAGTGACCGTGTGCGGTATGGTGTGGTATAAAATGACTGTGTGCGGTATGGTGTGGTATAAAATGACTGTGTGCGGTATGGTGTGGTATAAAGTGACTGTGTGTGGTATGGTGTGGTATAAAGTGACCGTGTGCAGTATGGTGTGGTATAAAGTGACTGTGTGTGGTATGGTGTGGTATAAAGTGACCGTGCGCAGTATGGTGTGGTATAAAGTGACTGTGTGTGGTATGGTGTGGTATAAAGTGACCGTGCGCAGTATGGTGTGGTATAAAGTGACCGTGTGCGGTATGGTGTGGTATAAAGTGACTGTGTGCGGTATGGTGTGGTATAAAATGACTGTGTGCGGTATGGTGTGGTATAAAGTGACCGTGTGCAGTATGGTGTGGTATAAAGTGACCGTGTGCGGTATGGTGTGGTATAAAGTGCACTGTGCTGTACAAGTCCACAGTTAAAGTAATTAAAGTGTCATAGAGCAAAAAAACTAAAATTGTGCAGAAAGGTGTGGTGATGGAGAGAGTGGACCAGCTTTAGATCCTGGGTGTTTCCTGGTTTAAATTTTAAATGGCCTGCAGGAAGAAGCTCCTCATTCTCTCTGTGTTCCTTATATGTACTGTGTACAGTATGTTTTGTATGTACTGTCCTGCTCAAAGATTTGCAGTAACATCAGACTACATAATCTACTAGATATAAATGATTTCAGGAAATTTCAGAGTTAATTAGGAATTATTCATTTATTTGCCAGTCAATAATCAATAAACAAATATCACATCTATAACAAATAATAGAAGAAAGTTACACAACATGATCAGCATAAAACCAGATGCAGTTTACAAATGAATTGTTCGAGTCACTGTACCTGGCGATAGAGACACACAGAGACTGTGAGGGACGTTCTGACTACAGAATGTTCAATCTCCTTAAATACCCGAACCACCATAAACACTCGTAAACTCAAAGTAGTAAAAGCTTTGCAAAACCTTTTCTGTGACAGGAAGTGACCTAAAAACCAAATACCACCTCAGATAAATCCCACCACCTGATAAAGATCTTATCACC
>JBCEWE010000336.1:1650292-1672792 GCA_039877035.1 Silurus lanzhouensis | reverse complement strand
TATTTGGGATAATGTTTGTTGGGTGAGTTCGGGGTATTTGGGATAATGTTTGTTGGGTGAGTTCGGGGTATTTGGGATTATGTTTGTTGGGTGAGTTCGGGGTATTTGGTATAATGTTTGTTGGGTGAGTTCGGGATATTTGGGATTATGTTTGTTGGGTGAGTTCGGGGTATTTGGGATAATGTTTGTTGGGTGAGTTTGGGGTATTTGGGATAATGTTTGTTGGGGGAGTTCGGGGTATTTGGGATAATGTTTGTTGGGTGAGTTCGGGGTATTTGGGATAATGTTTGTTGGGGAGTTCGGGGTATTTGGATAATGTTTGTTGGGGAGTTCGGGGTATTTGGGATAATGTTTGTTGGGGGAGTTCGGGGTATTTGGGATAATGTTTGTTGGGTGAGTTCGGGGTATTTGGGATAATGTTTGTTGGGTGAGTTCGGGGTATTTGGGATAATGTTTGTTGGGGGAGTTCGGGGTATTTGGGATAATGTTTGTTGGGGGAGTTCGGGGTATTTGGGATAATGTTTGTTGGGTGAGTTCGGGGTATTTGGCAGACCGGTGGTTGGGATAATGTTTATACAGTGTCCTAGTGATCGCTGTATTGCGAAGAGCAGGAGAGAGGGAAAGGTCACCTGTATTAGCAAGACGTCCTGTGATCGATTTCACCCCATCGGACTTGATGTAGCATGTTTCAGAATGGTCATTTATTACAGTTAGAATGAGATCACATGCTTAGAGGGTTTCATTCGTCGTCACGCAAAAGCGTAAATGAAAGGAAAGAGGATGTGTGGAGAGACAGAGCGCGTTATGAAGGATGAATAATGCTTCCAAAACAAAACCAGATTGCGATGGCTGCCGCTGCCGCACATGATGATGAATATGTATTAACGTTTGTGATGTGTCTCATGTGCGAATCGGCGGAGGAGGAAAATATCTCATAAGCTGTAAACAATTACATTTCAATAGGAGAAAAAAACTGGCCACAAGTATTGGGACACCTGCCTTTCCCCCCATACAGTATGTGGTTCTTCACATAAATCTGGAGGCACACAATTGTACAAAATGTCTTTGGATTGGATACAATGAGGTTTTTCCTTTACTTGAACCTCCAACATGACAAGTCCTCTATAGCCAGCTCCACGACGATCTGAGTTACACTGGTTGGAGTGGAAAATTTCCTGCTATAAAGCTCCAACCCTATTAGGATCAATGTGAACACTGCACCCCAGGAACCTCACCTACATCAGGAACTGACTTTACTTACACACTTGTAGCTGAATATCTAGATGAACATCTTCCTAGAAGAAGGGAGTGTATTATAACAGCAAAAGGAGCCTAAATGTGGAATGAGATGTTCACATACCAATTTTTTTATCAGGTATCCACAAACATTTGTCTATATAGTGTATATGTGTCTTTGTGATATAAAAAAAAAACCTTTCCAACTTTTTTTTTAAGGTAAAATATGAATCATTAAATGTGATTTTTGGAGTAAATTACTCTGTTTCATTCCTCTTATAATCACAACAAATTACCAGCAATTCAAATGTGTTTAATTAAAGAATGGCACATCTATTACTTCACTACTATTATCCACTTAAGTTACCTTTTACGTATCATAGCTTACGTTATAGCAGCGATAAACAGTCTGTCCTTCACCGCCTTATCTTTTCTTCTTTCAAGCTCGTCGTCTTTTAGTTCCAAGGAACCGCAGAAAAGCATAGAAACTCCTCTGTCCTGAAGATGTCGTAAGAACCTGTTTAAAGTCCAGTGTAAAGTTTGTACAGTCAGTGGTAGTTTGAGGAGTCGTGTCATCTGCTGGTGTTGGTCCACTGTGTTTTATCAAGTCCACGTTCAGCACAGCCGTCTAACAGGAAGTTTTAGAGCACTTCATGCTTCCCTTTGCTGACCAGGTTTATGGAGATGCTAATTTAATTTTATACTGATTTATTGTAGTAATTTAATACAAAAAGTGAAACTAGTATATTATATAGATTCATCACACACAGACTAATATTTCAAGTGTTTATTTCTTCTAATTTTGATGATTTTGGCTTACAGATAATAAGACCACAAAATTCAGTATCTCAGAAAATGAGAATATTGTGAAAAGTTATTGAATATTGGAAACTTGTGGTGTCACTGTAAGAGAACCACCAGCCACACCTCCCTCCAAGGCTCACACTTTCGCTCAGCCTCTCCTTCCTACAAATCACCTGCACCTGTCCTACTCACACTAATCACCTACACCTGTCCCCCATTTACCTTTCCCCTTTATAAGGTCCCTATTCCCCTCTACTCATGGTCCGATCTACCAGTTACAACCATAGATCACCTGGACTTCCTACCTCTCTGGTTCTCTTTTCTTCTATGCTTTCAGGCTTCCATGCTCCTGGCTACGCTTCTAAGGAGCATTCAGTTAAGTGTGCCTATTTGCTCCAGTCACATCCAAAACTCTCGCGTGTGCATGGTGAAGACAAATAAAGACGTTCTATTTTACTCCCGGTTTCTAACGCCTGGTCTATCCGTGACAGAAGATCGGACCCTTAAAACATACCTCAATGGATCCACAACTCACTCCAATCACGGTTTCATTCAAGGTACTCTCCGGGAGGCATTCGCATCGGCTCGAGCTCATTTTAGCACGACTGCATCACATGCCTCCTACAGCCCAATGGCACTCCCTTCCCGGTTAGTCTCTGTCATGGGCGAGCGCGATATGGAACGCCAATCGGGACTTCATCAGTGCATACTCCCTTTTCACCAGGCACTTCGCTGATGTGTTTGGTGTTGCAATGGCCGGCCAACACTATGCTCACCAACGCTCAGGGAAGGTCCTGGATTGGACTGCAGACATCTTGGGGTGCCAGAAAACCTAATGCTCAGGCTATCGTGATTATCGACAGGAACCCGGGTTCCAGTTTGGCTGTCCCTGCAGCCTACCAAATCCTCAGTCTCCAAGCCCCACTGGGGGCATCGCCCAGCTGTTGTTTCTCGCTGGGGATGCCGCTAAGTTCTTGAGTTCCACTGGGGGTGTTGCTCTGCCTAGGTTTTTGTAGGTGCCGCTCCGCTTCCAAGCCCTGACGGGGCCATCGCTCCGCCACCCCCGAGCCCCGACGAAGCCGTCGCTCCGCCACCCCCAAGCCCCGACGAGGCCTTTGCTCTGCCCCCCCCCGAGCCCCGACGAGGCTTTTGCTCCGCCACCACGAGCGCTGACGAGGCCGTTGCTCCGCCACCCCCGAGTCCGCTCCAGGGCCCCGCCGAGGGCGGTGCTCTGCTCTGCTCCAGACCTCCGCCGAGGGCGCCGCTTCGCCCCATAATCCATTCCAGAGTCCCGCCGAGGGCACATTCACACATCTAATAACAGATTTACACATCCACACAACTAATAACACATATACACATCAAATAACACATTTACACATTCACACATCTAATAACACATTCATTCTGCCCAATGAAAACCCCATTTAGTGTAGTATCTAGTAAATCAATAAAGACATTAAAATAACTTAAAATAAAGCTTTACTAATCGATTATAACACAATCATTCACTAACTAATAATATTTGATCAGAAATTCACCACATCAATAATTATACATACATTTTATAAAATGTGTACTGCATCCTGTGAATTAGCAATAAGTACAGAAAATTAGAATTATGCTAATTCTTTCTTCTAATATCATATCATATATAATTATTTAGTGTGAAATTATAAAAGTATTAAATCCAACAATCAGCAACACACAACACATTCTTAATGCTGTGAAATATAACCTACATTCATGTAAATGATGTCTGAAAACATCCAGTAAAGCTTAATGAAAAAAAACAAACAGAAATCACAGCCCATCTCTAGAGACAAATAAAGGAGCTGTGACACTCTTATAGCTCGGGTGGTGCTTTAATCTTACAGCATGTGACAGGCTGGAAATCTCTACATCTCAAATCAAATGCCAAATTGAATTTGATCTGATAGATTTGAAATGAAAATTAAAAAAAGAAGAAAAGGAGAAATCAAAAGTGGTTATAATCGACAATCAAACAGACAGAATCTTAAGTACAGTCAGCAAAAGCAGTGTAGAGAATTGAATATTCTAACTGAGGGAATGTAGAACATTTAAAAAGCATGTTACAGTTAATAGCATGGGGGTTGGGGTGCCAATATTTATCTCCAGTTGGAATGTGGAGAATTGTAGCTTTACTGTAGTAATAAACCTCCACCTCTTTCACAGGCAGTTCTACACATTTAAATATCTCCCTCACACACACACACACACACACACACACACACACACACACACACACACACACACACACACACACACACACACACATATACACACTCATACACCCTTCCCCCATTACATACACAATATAGAGCCCCTCCTCCCACTGTAACATACATTAAAATATAAAGGTTTCTGCCACCAACCCTGACACACACACACACACACACACACACACACACACACACACACACACACACACACACACACACACACCACACACACACACATGTTTTCTGTTAATGGAGTTCCAGTCCAGTCTTCAATAATATGTGACATGATTGTCAATGAGGAAAAAATCATTCATATAAAGCTGTGTGTGTGTGTCTGTGTGTGTGTGTCTGTGTGTGTGTGTGTGTGTGTGTGTGTGTGTGTGTGTGTGTGTGTGCGCAAAGGCAGCTTATGGAAGCAACTGCTTACTGTATATTTGTATATGTGTACAGACACACAAACAGTTAATATAGATTCATATAATGATCGGCACTGTTTAGATTAAGGAGGAGTTCAGGTACCGGTATAATGAATTTACGTTTTATATATATATATATATATATATATACGTAAATTCATTATACCGGTACCTGAACTCCTCCACCTTCTCCACCTCTTCTCCCTGCAACCACACCCCTCCACTGCCCTCCCTCTCATTCACACACATGGACTCTGTCTTACTCCTACTGACTTTCATTCCCCTTCTCTCCAGCGTGTACCTCCACCTCTCCAGGCTCTTCTCCACCTGCTCCCTACTCTCACCACAAATCACAATATCATCCACAAACATCATAGTCCACAGAGACTCCTGTCTGACCTCGTCCTTCAACCTGTCCATCATCACTGCAAACAGGAAAGGGCTCAGAGCCGATCCTTGATGCAGTCCAACCTCCACTTTGAACCAGTCTGTCGTACCTACTGCACACTTCACTGCTGTCACACTATCCTCATACATCTCCTGCACCACCCTCACATACTTCTCTGACACACCAGACTTCCTCATACAATACCACAACTCCTCTCTCCACCCTGTCGTACGCTTTCTCTAAATCCACAAACACACAATGCAACTCCTTCTGACCTTCTCTAAACTTCTCCATCAACATTCTCAAAGCAAATAATGCATCTGTGGTGCTCTTCCTCGGCATAAAACCATACTGCTGCTCACAGATGGTCACCTCTTCTCTCAGCCTGGCTTCCACTACTCTTTCCCATAACTTCATGGTGTGACTGATCAACTTTATTCCCCTGTAGTTACTGCAGGTCTGCACATCTCCCTTATGCTTAAAGATCAGTACCAGCACACTCCTTCTCCATTCCTCAGGAATCTTCTCACCTTCCAAAATCCTGTTAAACATTCTGTATAAAACATCTAAACATCTCCATGCTTCTACCGGTATGTCATCTGGTTCAACCAACTTTCCACTCTTCATCCTCTTAATCGCTGCTCTTACTTCCTTATTACTAATCCTATCTACTTCCTGCTTTACTAACTCCACACCATCCAACCTTCTCTCTCTCTCATTTTCCTCGTTCATCAGCTGCTCAAAATACTCCCTCCACCTTCTCAACACACTCTCCTCACTAGTCATTATGCCTGATCAGTGTATATACACTTGCTACGGCAGCACATATACTAAAATTGGAACGATACAGAAAAGATTAGCATGGCCCCTGCGCAAGGATGACACGCAAAATCGTGAAGCGTATATACACTAAACAAAAGTATAATATATTTTTCATGAGCTGAAATCAACGATCTAAGACTTTTTCTATGTACACTAAAGGCATATTTCTTTATATTCTTATTGTTATAAGAACAATATAAAAAAAACTGTTTCACACCAGATACTGACTGGTCTTTGGATTTATATATATATATATATATATATATATATATATATAAATAAAAAAAGAGTTATAAAATAGAAACTTCAGTCTTATCCACAAATAGCTGGTGTGGCTGCTGCCTCCTTCCATTCCAGCAAGGCAGGAGCCACATCTGATTCCACTTGTTTAATCAGTTTATCTTGATCTCCAATCAGCTACCAAGTGTTCCTCTTGTTTAGATGGCATGAAAGCATGCAGCCAGCAGCCCTCTGCATATGGGATTAAAGACACCTGCATATAGGGGTTTATGTATCTGATATTTAGACACATAAGTATGGCACATATAGGCACTTGTGCAGGCTCATAGCCATGGAGACACAAATGATTTTATATTTAGAAGCAGGTAGATATAGAAATGTATATACATATAAGTATGTATTATAATATAAACCATATTTTCCATATAGAGATTCATTCCAATATTCTAAACAAGCAACACACAATTCCTTTAAACTAATGGATTATATACATTGAATACATTTCTTTCATATCTATCTATCTATCTATCTATCTATCTATCTATCTATCTATCTATCTATCTATCTATCTATCTATCTATCTATCTATCTAATGGTATTATACAGCTGTATATTGGTTGAAATATGTTTCTCACAGGTGCAGTGTGAATTATTTAATATTATAGATTATTATCTAAACTATTATGATTTAACTAAAGTTTTCACACTTGCCAAAGTTTCCATACTTTAATTTTTTCTACCGTTTTAAGGATTAATATCTGGAATGGTTCGGGACGATGTGGAAAAGAGAATGGAGAGAAGGAATGTCGTATTCCATGGTGCGTTAGCGGGAAACAGTTCAATGATGTAAAGTGAGGAGAAGCTGCAGGTGACAGATCATTACCTCACAAACACCACAAACATATTATATTTTTCATTCTTTCTATTCTATTCCACTTTCATGTTCTTCAAATCTTCCTTTCCACTGTGCTTTGTGTTTCATCCTTGGTAAGTAAAAATATTATAAAATGTATAGAAATATAACACTTCCCTACACAAACACTATTAAACATGCCGATTTCTCTACCGATTGATGCCAAAAGCAGTGTACATTGAATACATTTGCACTTTTATTGCTCAGGGGCCGTGATTTCTAAACCATAGCTCTCATCATTATTTAATGCCTCACCACTTTTGTTTTTTGTTGCATTTCTAAAGCAGATTTTTTTTCCCACTCAGTTGATGTATATCTCATTAGTTTCTACATGAATATATGCATCTTTTTCCGTTTTGCATAAACTGGAAGCCGATTTGCAAACACAAAACGCTCAGTGAAGGTTCGTAACATGTTGCATCTGCATTATATTTACTTCCAGATGCTGTTTATTGAAGTTATTTATTAATTAGTAGATCCAGTGCTTTATTTTAGTGCCTGCAGTTTATAATCAAAGCAAACCAACAAACTGTTTCTGCACATAAAGAGTGAAATCATTTCACATGGAAAGCCGGCATTAGGTTTCACATCAAAAAACATCATAACCAAAACTCCTCCCCATCATAACCAAAACTCCTCCCCATACATACAACCCGTACATTGTATCCAAAAACCAAAAAAACCTACCCATACAAAAACCAACCCGTACATCATAACCAAAAAACCTATCCATAAATTAGAACCAAAAAACCCTACAAATACTTCATAACCAAAAAAACAACCCCTACATCATAACCAAAAACCTACAAATACTTCATAACCAAAAAAACAACCCCTACATCATAACCAAAAACCTACAAATACTTCATAACCAAAAAAACAACCCCTACATCATAACCAAAAACCTACAAATACTTCATAACCAAAAAAAACAACCCCTACATCATAACCAAAAACCTACAAATACTTCATAACCAAAAAAACAACCCCTACATCATAACCAAAAACCTACAAATACTTCATAACCAAAAAAACAACCCCTACATCATAACCAAAAACCTACAAATACTTCATAACCAAAAAACAACCCTACATCATAACCAAAAAAACAACCCTACATCATAACCAAAACTACAAATACTCATAACCAAAAAAACAACCCCTACATCATAACCAAAAACCTACAAATACTTCATAACCAAAAAAACAACCCCTACATCATAACCAAAAAAACAACCCCTACATCATAACCAAAAAAACAACCCCTACATCATAACCAAAAACCTACAAATACTTCATAACCAAAAAAACAACCCCTACATCATAACCAAAAAAACAACCCCTACATCATAACCAAAAAAAACAACCCCTACATCATAACCAAAAACCTACAAATACTTCATAACCAAAAAAACAACCCCTACATCATAACCAAAAACCTACAAATACTTCATAAACATAAAACCAACCTGTACATCATAACCAAAAAAAACAACCCGTACATCATAACCAAAAAACCTATCCATTAATCAGAACCAAAAAACCCTACAAATACTTTATAACCAAAAAAACAACCCCTACATCATAACCAAAAAACAACCTGTACAACATAACAAAAAAAACTGCAAATACTTCATAACCAAAACCACTCCCAACACGACATACTCAAACTGTTCCAAAAACACTGTGACCAAAACCCCTTCCTTTACATCATAAACCGAAAACTCCTCTTTCTACATAACATTATAAACCCAAACTCCTCCTTCTACATGACATCATCACCCTTATATAGCACTGTAAACCAAACTCTTCCCAAAACCTGTCACCAAAACCAAACTTCTCTTCCCAGATGAGCACTGTTGCTAAATAAAGACGTAATGAATGTATGAATACCAATAGCTGGATTTCTGGTAAATAATTATATACATGATAAAAAGAAATAAATGAGTAAATTATACATGGAACAGTTCAGACCAGGTTCAAGCTTCAGGTTTGTATCAAAATGGAAACAAAAAAAAATGAAAAAGCCACATTCGTTTGAAGGTTAACTGGTTCTTTTGTAAGAACTTTCATGAGCGAGTGTGTTTGTGTGTGTGTGTTTGGTGTGCGCACGCATCATCTCAAACGTCCATTGATACTGAAAGGTTAATAGAATAGGAGCGTCTTTGTATATCTGAGCAATACAGTATATTGTTGTTTAACTGAAATGTCAGTTTGGCTCAAATGGTAATGACTTCCTGAATTTCCTCAGCTGTAGTTTCTAAATATAACTACAAACTCATCAAATAAAAGAAATAGAACCTTCTCTAAGACCAAACAAGTTTCACATTATTATTTTAGAACCGGATTCTGCTTAGTGTCGTGTGAATAACAGGAAATCGGCAGTAAATTTCCATTTAATAATAATAATAATAATAATAATAATTAATAATAATAATAATAATAATAATAAAAGTCCATCCTCAGTTATTATGCTGATGAACAACATGAAGCCTCACTAGTGGTTCTTTTTTTCCTCATCTGGCTCTTGTGCCATTGTATGGAGATTAACAGCCTTTGAAAAAAAGAAAAGAAATCTGCTGACATGGCTTTGACCACATAAAAGCATGCTGTTATACACATTAGCAGTCAGCACTAACGTAGGAGGATCTCAAACCGAACAGACCCACAGTCTCTTTTCCACTGTGTGCTTTTTTTTTTTCTTTTGTTCCTATTCATATCACCATCACCATCATTATCATAACCACAGTGTTTGGAAATAATTAATCACACCGACACCTCAAACCAATAAAACACAGGACATCCTGCCCCCTGGCTTTATTTCTATTTATCTATAGAGAAAAACATTAACACCTTCCACCTCCACTGTTGTTTTATTTGATTTAACCTTTTTTTTGTGGGCAGTTTTACAGCCCAGCAGCTAAAAATGACATTAACATGTTGTTAAAATCTAAACAGTTTTGGGATTTAAACTGAAAGCCTACGGAAATGGAATCACAAGGAATTCATTCTGAACCGTCATAATAACAGAACAAATCCTACCAAAATACTAAATCTACAGTGAAAACCTAACGCTTACACTTAGAGTCGGACTCAATGCCTAGCTAAATTAGTCTTAGTTACCTGGTTTAATCTGGAATTAGCAAAGAGATATCCCAGGCTACATTTTAGAGAGCTTCACGACCCCGTGGTGTTTGGTAATCAGTGTGAAATTTGAGAGCCAATGCAGTAGGAATACAATAGAACTAGTTTGAAGCATCACAAGAGAACTAGTAAAGACACTGACTGCTGCATTCTGGTCCAGACAAAGCTTGTTTACAGACTTATTGGGGCACTCAAACAGCAAGACATTCCAGTGGTCCAGCATGGGGGTAACCAAGCTTTGATTTTCTTTTGAATCCATTTTCTTATTCCAGTACATTTACACCATTTAGCAAATGCCCTTCTACAGAACAAGGTACAAATTGCTTTGATTTCTCTATCAATTAATAAATCAACACTGCTTTACTAGGTTGCAAACTTACCATCTGTCTAAAACTCATCTGAAAGGAACTGTAGCACACAGTTCCATTGAGACATAAAATCAAGGGGGGAAGATCTAGGGGACGATCTTTCCATCACCTCAGTTCCAGAACAGAAGTGTCTTGATGTATCTACTTTGTACCCTTAGAGAAGGTGGGACCAGTCAGTCAAGCAGTGCTAGATCTCTTGTAGCATGGTGCAGTGCAAGGCGTTATCAGAGCTCTGAGGTAAGAGGGTGCTGTTCCAGTTTTATCTTTGTATTCAGGCATCAGATTTTTTTTTTTAATTGAGAGCAGCTACTGTTCCAATGGGGGGAGCAACGGGTGTGCGCGCATGTTTAAGAACTTAGTCAGAGAGCTGCAGTGGTCCTGTCTCAAAATGGAGACTTAAGCACCTGACCAGCCTGTGTGGATAGAAAGTCAAAGCCTTTTGATGTTGTAGAAAAGATGTCCTAATGTGCCACATAAATGTTCCCACTAAATCAACACAAGCTTCAAATGAGAGATTGAAAGGAATTGTCCACAGGGAAATTAGTTTTTTGAGCCCACTCATGAACGTGATTTAGCTTAAAGTCCATCTAGTGATACCTACAGTACAGCATGTTTGAAGCAGCCCTAGCAAACACTTTGCCTTGTCAGTGTTAAGTTACTCAGCATCTATTGGCTAAGGCTTCAACATGGCAGCAGTTCTGGCTTTGATCAAATGTAGCTTTGGTGCATCAGCAAAGTCTAGGAAATCTGCATTTAAAACCTATTTACCCAGAAGTGATATTTACAAAGCATTAAAAAAAAAAAAAAAAAAAACCCGACTTAGAACAGCCTTGTGAAACCTCTAGATACAAATGAGACATTTAAATTAAGCCTCGAACCAGTAAACAGTCCAAAAGTAAAAAGCATAATTGAAGGGTTTTAGGTAGTTTGAGTTGGGGTACAAGTGAAGCCATTGCCAGTTAATCCCAGCCTTCATAAAAGTCTGCTGGGGGAAATAATTCCTGCATCCACAGTGGTCCTTCGGCATTTGCTTAGACACCCCTGTATCTAGTTTGTGTACAATTAGGTACAGAATCAAAAGTTGCAGATTTCAAAACAAGTGCCAACTTGCCAAAGCAACACAAGATGCTTTGAGTCACCAAGGGCAATACCTCTTTTACAAACATGTAGACTGTTTAGAAAAGGAGTCGAGACAAAATTAAAGCAAAACATCTTTATTTAACAGATTCATTTTACTCTGGTAAAGATCACTTCACCACTAGACACTACTGATGTGCGAGAAGGGCCTTCTTCTGCTGCAGCTTCTCTTCCTGAGGGAGAAGAGAAAGAAATCCATAAACCAGTCATGAGGGGGGAATAAAGTAAAAAATTTAAATAAAATTAGAAAAACTGTTAAGGAGTCCACCTACTTCTTCTGGAGCACTGTGGTTCACAAGAGTCCTGTGCACTTGGAAGGCAGACTGCTGTACTGCAATGGATGTAGATCTGAAAAGAAAATACAATGAGCTCATTCCTGTACAAAAGCATAAAGCAGAAAAAAGGAAACGCAAGCCTTTACCGTCTCATGCAGTGGAGCCTTAGCGGTCTCATCCACAAATGTGAACATCTTGAAAACAAAGCGCTTGTAATGGGTAGGGTAGGCAAGTCCAGATGTTTCATTAACTGGTACCAGCTTGGTCAAATAACGGTCATCCGTGTAGGGGCACCTTCAGAATACACCAAGTCATCATTATTTCCTGTCCAGTCCAGTCATTAGAATACACAAATTCAAGACAAGAACTTACCCATTCACCAGAAGGTCCCACTGACGAGAGCTGTAGCGGTTTGGGGAAGCAGTGGCCCAACAGCCGTTCAGAACCAGGACAATATTTGGATCCGTTCTCCCCAAGATGTGCACTTCAACGTACACAGGTTCCCTCAGAATCTTGGTCACAGGATAGTCAGCAACACTGTAGTACGAGTTATAGGCCACTTGTTCTGTTGGGGGAAGTCAGATTTTGTTGAAGCCGTGAACACTTTAGACTCACCAGCATCCAGACAGAAGTTTACCTTCTGCACAGCCCTTTACTGCACAGTGGCTTTTTCCTAGTCTTAGTTCTACTTGAAGTGGTCCAGAAGCAACAAGAGGCATGGGGTCAGCATTAGCCGAAGGTTCAAAAGTCAACGCCGCAAAGCCAACACCTGAATATCTACACTGGAAGTAAAGCCTAAAAAAAGAAAACAGTAGATCAGTTAAAGTCCTAAAGAAGAAGTCTCCACCACAAGTTTGTTAAACCTACTCATAAGTCGTGTCTCTTGTGATGACACCACGGGGTCCAACTCCAACTTCATAGGATGAGAACATCATGTTTTCATAGATCACATAACCAGCTTGAACCTGGACAGAGTGGAAAACAATCTAAGACACAGGAAAGTGACCCATAAATATTTGTGGCAAGAAACTAGAACATACCATCATGATAGTCCCACAAGCAGTGACAGGAAACTGGTAGACGGCAAAAACTGCATTGGAGTCAACAGGACTACAGGGTCCAGTGTTTCCTCCCAGCATGCTGATGGAACTGAGGCTTATCCTGGGAAGGGTTGTATCTCTGGCCACCACCAACACAAACTGGCCATCAAGGGTACACTGGACAGTCACTGGAAACACCAAGAAGAAGTCAGTTTCTCATTTCTACCCACAATCAAAACTCAGTACTGCAAACATACCAGTTTTCCCATAGTAGCATTGCTGGCCATCAAAACAGCAGTTCAAGGAGTTACACCGAGCAGCCTGTACTCCAGGTTCTCCACAAGGAACCCTTTCGTAGTCCTTCACTTGGCATTGCTGAACAAAGCCAGGCATCTGTGGCTGCAAAGTTGGCTTTGGAAGAACTTGAGGATCATGAAACAGCACCTTCACATCTGGCGGAGCTGCAGGTGAGCTACTCACAAAAGTGACAGCGAGAAGAATGCCCACAAGTCCTAAACTTACCCCAGAAGCCACCATTTTTCCTAAACTTACCCCAGAAGCCACCATTTTTCCTGAACTACACACACCAGTATACTGACTACTAGCAGCAGTTGCCTTTTATTGTGTCTTTTGTCCTAATTGAATTTGGAATCTCCGCCTACTTAACGATTCATTAATGATCTTCCAGCTGTGTGTCATCAGTAACCTCATTAACCACCACCTTCTTGGTTTGTTGGACAGAAACTCTCCTGAGTTAGTGTGGAATTGAAAATTAGCTACTTAATCAGCTTTAAGTGGTCAAATAAGTTAACTGGTGGAAACTTGGTCAGTTAATTAACATGATAGTTTTATTGAAGCTAAGAAGGCATTCAACTGTATTTTATTTGCAGCAGTATAATACATACTGTATATTTCCAGATTTATTGTTTTTAATCACAAATGCAATCTTGTGAATGACGTGTGATATTTGCCATGTTACTCTAATTTCTCTCCACTGCTTCACTTTCTCTCCCCATCCTGAGGCATACTGAGGTTGCTCCAGCCCCAGTCATGTGCCACCTCATGAAGATTATGGACCTTTAAAGAAGTAGATGCCGAACTCGCAAACATCCCGAACCATCTAAAGACGTACCAGTGCCAATTAGATCCCACTTCATGTGGAGTTTGGACACTGGATCTCTTTGAGCGTTTAAAGGCTCTGGCAAGGAGAAGCTGGTGTTGGATCTGTGATGATCACAAATGTTGAGCTATTTTATGAGTTGCTCAGTAGCTCCTAGTTTTATAACCACAATGACTGTAAAAGTCTATAGAAAGATCATCACTCATAATCACACACTCCAGTGCTCATGTTAGTTCTCACTCTCCAGTGTTCTGTATTGTTTAAAGACTATAATCACACTCTTGATGTCACCCAAATGAGGATGGGTTCCCCTTTTGAGTCTGGTTCCTCTCAAGGTTTCTTCCTCATAACATCTAAGGGAGTTTTTCCTTGCCACAGTCTCCACGGCTGCACATCAGGGATACACACCATTTACCTTAACTGTTAAATTCTGTAAAGCTGCTTTGAGACAATGTCTGTTGTGAAAAGTGCAATAGAAATAAACTTGACTTGACGGTACGGGATGTTTGCGGCATCTACTTCTTTAAAGGTCCATAATCTTCATAAGGTGGGACATGACTGGGGCTGGAGCAACTTTAGGATGCCTTGGATGGGGCATCCTGGAAATAACACTGGATTGTTGAAAAATAATTCCTCCATAAACCTCAAATATCACTTGTCATTCACAAGATTGCATTTGTGATTAAAAACAATAAATCTGGAAATATACAGTATGTATTATACTGCTGCAAATAAAATACAGTTGAATGCCTTCTTAGCTTCAATAAAACTATCATGTTAATTAACTGACCAAGTTTCCACCAATTAACTTATTTGACCACTTAAAGCTGATTAAGTAGCTAATTTTCAATTCCACACTAACTCAGGAGAGTTTCTGTCCAACAAACCAAGAAGGTGGTGGTTAATGAGGTTACTGATGACACACAGCTGGAAGATCATTAATGAATCGTTAAGTAGGCGGAGATTCCAAATTCAATTAGGACAAAAGACACAATAAAAGGCAACTGCTGCTAATAGTCAGTATACTGTTGTGTGTAGTTCAGGAAAAATGGTGGCTTCTGGGGTAAGTTTAGGAAAAATGGTGGCTTCTGGGGTAAGTTTAGGAAAAATGGTCGCTTCTGGGGTAAGTTTAGGACTTGTCGGCATTCTTCTCGCTGTCACTTTTGTGAGTAGCTCACCTGCAGCTCCGCCAGATGTGAAGGTGTTGTTTCATGATCCTCAAGTTCTTCCAAAGCCAACTTTGCACCCACAGATGCCTGGCTTTGTTCAGCAATGCCAAGTGAAGGACTACGAAAGGGTTCCTTGTGGAGAACCTGGAGTCCAGGCTGCTCGGTGTAACTCCTTGAACTGCTGTTTTGATGGCCAGCAATGCTACTATGGGAAAACTGGTATGTTTGCAGTACTGAGTTTTGATTGTGGGTAGAAATGAGAAACTGACTCTTCTTCTTCTTCTTGGTGTTTCCAGTGACTGTCCAGTGTACTCTTGATGGCCAGTTTGTGTTGGTGGTGGCCAGAGATGCAACCCTTCCCAGGATAAGCCTCAGTTCCATCAGCATGCTGGGAGGAAACACTGGACCCTGTAGTCCTGTTGACTCCAATGCAGTTTTTGCCGTCTACCAGTTTCCTGTCACTGCTTGTGGGACTATCATGATGGTATGTTCTAGTTTCTTGCCACAAATATTTATGGGTCACTTTCCTGTGTCTTAGATTGTTTTCCACTCTGTCCAGGTTCAAGCTGGTTATGTGATCTATGAAAACATGATGTTCTCATCCTATGAAGTTGGAGTTGGACCCCGTGGTGTCATCACAAGAGACACGACTTATGAGTAGGTTTAACTAAAACTTGTGGTGGAGACTTCTTCTTTAGGACTTTAACTGATCTACTGTTTTCTCTTTTTAGGCTTTACTTCCAGTGTAGATATTCAGGTGTTGGCTTTGCGGCGTTGACTTTCGAACCTTCGGCTAATGCTGACCCCATGCCTCTTGTTGCTTCTGGACCACTTCAAGTAGAACTAAGACTAGGAAAAAGCCACTGTGCAGTAAAGGGCTGTGCAGAAGGTAAACTTGTCTGGATACAGGTGAGTCTAAAGTGTTCATGGCTTCAACAAAATCTGACTTTCCCCCAACAGAACAAGTGGCCTATAACTCGTACTACAGTGTTGCTGACTATCCTGTGACCAAGATTCTGAGGGAACCTGTGTACGTTGAAGTGCACATCTTGGGGAGAACGGATCCAAATATTGTCCTGGTTCTGAACGGCTGTTGGGCCACTGCTTCCCCGAACCCCTACAGCTCTCGTCAGTGGGACCTTCTGGTGAATGGGTAAGTTCTTGTCTTGAATTTGTGTATTCTAATGACTGGACTGGACAGGAAATAATGATGACTTGGTGTATTCTGAAGGTGCCCCTACACGGATGACCGTTATTTGACCAAGCTGGTACCAGTTAATGAAACGTCTGGACTTGCCTACCCTACCCATTACAGGCGCTTTGTTTTCAAGATGTTCACATTTGTGGATGAGACCGCTAAGGCTCCACTGCATGAGACGGTAAAGGCTTGCGTTTCCTTTTTTCTGCTTTATGCTTTTGTACAGGAATGAGCTCATTGTATTTTCTTTTCAGATCTACATCCATTGCAGTACAGCTGTCTGCCTTCCAAGTGCACAGGACTCTTGTGAACCACAGTGCTCCAGAAGAAGTAGGTGGACTCCTTAACAGTTTTTCTAATTTTATTTAAATTTTTTACTTTATTCCCCCCTCATGACTGGTTTATGGATTTCTTTCTCTTCTCCATCAGGAAGAGAAGCTGCAGCAGAAGAAGGCCCTTCTCGCACATCAGTAGTGTCTAGTGGTGAAGTGATCTTTACCAGAGTAAAATGAATCTGTTAAATAAAGATGTTTTGCTTTAATTTTGTCTTGACTCCTTTTCTAAACAGTCTTCCTGTTTGTAAAAGAGGTATTGCCCTTGGTGACTCAAAGCATCTTGTGTTGCTTTGGCAAGTTGGCACTTGTTTTGAAATCTGCAACTTTTGATTCTGTACCTAATTGTACACAAACTAAATACAGGGGTGTCTAAGCAAATGCCGAAGGACCACTGTGGATGCCGGAATTATTTCCCCCAGCAGACTTTTATGAAGGCTGGGATTAACTGGCAATGGCTTCACTTGTACCCCAACTCAAACTACCTAAAACCCTTCAATTACACTTTACTTTTGGACTGTTTACTGGTCTAAGGCTTAATTTAAATGTCTCATTTGTATCTAGAGGTTTCACAAGGCTGTTCTAAGTCGGGTTTTTTTTTTTTTTTTAATGCTTTGTAAATATCACTTCTGGGTAAATAGGTTTTAAATGCAGATTTCCTAGACTTTGCTCAAAGCTACATTTGAGCAAAGCCAGAACTGCTGCCAGTTCATGATCACAAATGTTAAGCTTTTTTGAGTTGCTCAGTAGCTCCTGGATTTATAACAAGACTGTAAAAGATCACTCATCACACACTCCTGTACTCATGTTAGTTCTCACTCTCCAGTGTTCTATGGTGTTTTAAAGACTATAATCACACTCTTGTCAACCAGATAAGGGTCTGGTTCCTCTCAAGGTTTCTTCCTCATATCTAAGGGAGTTCTTCCTTGTCACAGTCTCCATGGTGGTCATCAGGGATAAATACACATTGTTCACCTTCACTGTTAAATTCAGTAGCGCTGCTTTGAGACAATGTCTGTTGTGAAAAGCGCAATAGAAATAAACTTGACTTATTTATAGTGTTTGTTAAAAGGTGGTGTGTTAGAAATGTAAACATTTGAAATTAATGCATTTATCTCTTTGAGCTTATCCCTAATGAAGAAGCCAGAACTGAGGGTGTTGAGGAACTCCCTGAGATGATATCAGCATGCACCCTTAAGGGGAACCAGATACCAAAGGAACCTATTTTCAGGTTGACAGCTTGGTGGTTTTGGGATATATTTTTTCTCCTAAATGTAAATGTAAAAGTAATTGGTTTCACACAATGTTCAGTTGAGTGGAGCATCATTTTCATTTTGCTTAAGATGAGCTACTTTTTTATTTCTGCCTCACTTTTTCCACCACCTGACTAGTCAACATCCTCACAGTGCTGACTAATTAATCTATACACCTGAACACCTGCTTACTTCAACCATATGTGGTTCTTCCCCTCACATTTAGCACAAATATGGAGACATAATTGTATTTTGAATGTCTTTGGATGCGGTAGCATGAAATATTTATTTTTTTATATTTATAGACTCAAACCTTGACCTTAAAGCATGAAAAAAACCCTTAGCTGGCTCCATGAAGATGTGATTTACATGAGGAAGATCTCCTGCTATTGAGCTCCAACCATATTGAACAAATTAGGGATTAATGTGAACGTTGACTGCACCCCAGGCCTCCTCACCTCATCCAACGTCAGTACCTGACTTCACAAACACACTAATGGCTGAATGAATCTTCACAAATCTCCACAAAATCTAGTGAAACATGAAACATGGAAAAGTGGAACTTATTCTAACAGCAAATGGAGGAATGGGATGTTCAAAATGCACATGAGAATCTAATGCTCAGAGGTCCACAATTTTTTTCTATATTGTTTATTATTAAGATTTACCATTGTTTTTAATGGTTTTCACGATCTTAGTTAACCTCACGTTCACATGAGAAAGAAACACAGGGATGAGAAGAGAGAGAGAGTTTTCCCAGCAAAAGCTTGTCAGACTTCATCAGCGTTATTCAGGATTTTTCATCTTCATACAATAGTTGAACAATGAAAAGAAGATACAGTAATCCACCTATCTACAGGAGAAATCTCTCATGTGAAGCGAAAGGAGAAGGACAGTGCGCTCCTCATAGGGATTTCACTTTCTGTCTCTACATCTCTGATTACTGCGAACCAACACGTACAGACGTGGACACGTTTTTTTCATAGAACTCAAGCAAACAAATTTTCCTTGGAATAAAATTTTTAATAATTTGAAAACAGACAAAAGTAATTGGAAATATCATTGTTTATTCTATATTTCAAATAAAAATCTGATTTTTGTGATTCAGAATATTTTAAATACTAAAAAATAAAAATCGGATGAACAAGAATCAGAATCAGAATCAGATCTTTATTGCGAAGTATGTTTGCACTTTTAAGGAATTTGTTTTGGTGACAGAAGCTTCCAATTGCACATTTATTTATTTGTTTAATGATAAAAAAACCCATAAAGTAATAAAAATATTAAAAAGGAATAAATTGTTATTGCATGTTTTTAAAAAGATAAATAAATGAGTAATATTGCACAGAAGGTACAGAAGTGGTATTGCACATATTTTTTTATTTTATTGCACAATAGGGAGAGCATTTAAGTGTTCATGAGGAAGATCGCCTGAGGGAAGAAACTTTTCTTGTGCCTGACCGTCCTGGTGCTCGGTGCTCTGTCGTGTCGGCCAGACGGCAAAAGTTCAACGAGCGTATGCAATGCCAATGATGCAAATGATGGCACCCACAACATAATATTTTGATGCACAACCTGTAGAGGCGATCGCTCCAAACAAGAGATTTCTGTACCTCTCAATGAGACGTCTGCACCAGTTTACGCGTAGTCTGGCCACTCTTAATGAGCAAACTGATCCAGCTGTCTAAGCACTGAAGGCTGCTTTGTCCAGACTCCATGTTTCATGTCTTTCCATAGATACTTGGACAGGATTTAGATCAGGGTTTATTGAACTGAATAGTCCAATGTTTTGTTCTTAGACATTCTCAGGTGCTGAATTTTAGCTCTATGCTTTGGGTCACTATTCTTTTGGAGGCCCCATGAGGTACGACTGAGACAGAGCTGTTCAGAAAAGTCTTGAGATTATTTTGTACTCTGCACAGATTCAGGCTCCCAGTACCAGACACAGCAAAACGGCCTCCTTCATTTTGGACATTAGGCATGGGGTTCTTTTCTTTGAAAGCTTTTTTTGTGCACGTGAACGTTTGGGTGATGTGCTTTAAGAAAATTATGTACCAAAAATCTTCAATTTGTCTCAAATATCTGAATGAAATTCTCCCCGGAAGCACTGTAGCTTATCAATACACAATTTTTTTTCATCAAGTTGTAAATAAATCAATTTTTTTATGTTTAACATCACTATAATCCAATGATTTAACAAGGGTAACAATACATTTGTTCAAATCTATACGTTCATGTGTTTGTGTAATTGTCATTGTATGTTTCATATTTGTATAATTGTATGTTTTATTATTCCAGGAGGCAGGCCGGAAATTGGAAATAACCCCAGACAAACCCGTCTCCTGAAGCTGGTGGATGTCTTTGGGTTTTTAAATCAAGTGTGTGCTGAGTTGTATGAGAGCGTACAGGAATCTACAGCTCTCTACTTTAATTCTCTAAAAGCAGCTTTGACCGAAAAGCCTTGTCTCTTCTCTTATGAAAGGTCTATGCTTGGCTTCATCGATTGCACACTATTTTTTTTCTCGGGTTTCGGCTATAAAGAACCAGAAAGAGGGATCAATCTTGTTTTTCCCAGAATTCCATATCGGGGGAGGGGGGGGTCCGACTTTTATGCTTGCATTGGACATGATTTAATAAATCTAATTTATAATAAATAACCAGGGGCCTTTCTGATTAAATTCAGTGGGGTGGAAGAAGGGAAATCGCTCACACTCTCTCTGCATGGTATTGTTCCTACACAAGCTGAGATCCTGAAAGAACATTTAAAAAACATTTCTGATTTAATGCTTAGCTATGATGTGTGAAGGTGGCGAAGACTTGATTAGAATAAGCTTCTTGAAAGTGATTTGACATCATCAGGACCTTATTTTGGGTAACTATATTTCACAAGATATCATATTGTAACATTGCACAAATTACAACATAAGCGATTTATATTAATCTGATTTACAGTGCACATGTTATAGGTGACTATAGATAAAATAAAATCTAGACAAAATAAAACTAGATAAAATAAAAAAATTGCTAAATGCAATTTTCTGAAACATTTGACTGAATCCACACAGTTAGAATTGTTTCATATCTTGTTTTGTTTTTGGTGTTTTTGGAACCATGTGTGATGCAACACAAATTGACTTGTATATTAAAGAAAAAGACGTCTAAATGATTGTGAAAGTGTGTAGCTTCAGAGGAAATAAAAAGCTCACTGCTGGACTTCAGGTTCGAATCTCATCCTCGTTTCTTGTCTATTGCCTGGATTTTTATGTATTTATTTATTTTTTTTACAGCAGCCCTATTTTCACTGGCACGATAGGAATCCAGAGATGTATATCAGAGGCATATGAACTGCACTGGAGTAGAAGGCAAATTGGTGGCAGACTTCACAGCTACCAGGAAATGTGTTTCACGCTATTATACTGATGCTGCATTGCCATATGATAGAGATGTGATTTCTAGATGAATAGAAGATGAATACACATAGTAGGCATCAGAGGAGGAGGAGGCTGTCATTTGGTATTTTTTTTTACAGTTCTGTGTTTTATGATCATCATCTCTAAATATGCTCCACAGTAAGGTCATTTTGCTGAAATAACCGAGCAAAGCATCATAATTAAGGAGTCATGTGCTCCATCAAAAACCCAATGGAAAGAAAAAATTGTTTAACCTTATTAAAGTTACAATTCCTTAAATATTTTGGCTTAACGAATATAATCAGATCGCCCTTTACACGACGTAGCACGAAAAGTGTTCTGTTTATGCTCCTTAATGATTATACTATTATTGTTAGCTAATTGAACAGTATTTGCTATGTCAGATGAGTTCAAATATCACAATTTATTGTATAGACAATGTTTCTACCTATAGGATTTATAATATTCATAAAAAAGTATAGAACAAATATTTCATATATAATGTTTTATTCAGTCTTGTATCAGCCAAGTTTAAACTAAACTCCTAAAACCTTAAGCCACACTATTCGTTATAAATGTCGTTATATTTTCACTCAACATCTTTACATGGGGCAATTCTTTGGCTGTGAGAGTAACAAAAGTGATGATTTAAACATAAATTATCCATTAACTACCATTATGTAGCTACGTTAAGATTTTAACTTGGTGTACATATCGATGGATTGATTACATCTACTATATATATATCTCCCAAAGATGAAAATTGTTTGTTGAACATCCCCCTCTCCTGTTCTAATAAGTTCTATTTTTCACTTCTCTGAAATCTTTCCACTAAATTGGGCTTAGTGCTGCAATTGCCATGAAACATGCCATGTTTTACACTTTAGTCTCCACCAGTGAGCAATTTATTACCTCAACAATGAAGGAACTATAACGAATGGACATTCTGTGTTGATGATGAGGATGGATTCCTTGTTCAGACCGATTCCTCA
>JBCEWE010000336.1:1632792-1645292 GCA_039877035.1 Silurus lanzhouensis | reverse complement strand
TAACAATTAACGTTACATTTGTGATGATTCGTAACCTGCAGTGCATTATGGGTAATACGCCCAGTCTCAACAATGTTATAGGGATTTTAAAGGAAGCGAGAACACTGAAGAAGGCTGTGATTTATTTCATTTGGTTTTTTCACCCTCTTCTCTCTTTCTCTCTCTCTCTCATTTTTTCTTTAGTTTTTTTCTCTCTCTTGCTCCGTCTTTCACTGTTTCTCGCTCTTTCTCATTCTCTCTCTCTCTCTCTCCACGGTTTCCTCTTTTACTGTTTTTCTCTCCCCCCACTCTATCTTTCACTCTCTCCCACTCCTTTACTGTCTTTCTCACTGACTCTCACCCTCTCTCTCCTTCTCTTTTACTCAGACAGTGAGACAGAGAGGGAGAAAGAGAGAGAGAGAGACTTCCATGTTGGTGGTGTATCAGGTCACTGCTTGTGTTAAATAGTGATGTGATGACATGTCGTGTCTCCCGCTTTATTTCTCGGCTTCTGCATTTAGAGCATCGATTCTGTCTTGTCTAATCTCACTCAGAAACGTGAACACAGATCAGCGATTATGTCTGTTATGTCTGTCACGTTTCTTTTTTCATCCTGATCCAGTGACTCTGAACGATCAGCATGATTCTCTTTCACTCGTTTATTTATTTACAAATATATATATATATAAAACACAAGAAATATACAGATATGAACACAGGCAGGAATAAAATGTGTGTTGTGCTGTTAGAGATGAATAATCAGCAGCTTCTGACCAATCAGAATCCAGAATTCTGTGGTATTGAAAAAAGTACTACTAATAAGGCTGAAGTGTGGGGAGAGGGGTCACACTGAGTGGGTGGAGTCAGTAATCTACTGGAGAAGGGAGACAAGGGACAACAGGGGAAGGGATGATGGAAGAATGGATGGAAAGGAAGAAGAAGTAAGAGGAAGTGTAGAAGGTGGAATAGGAATAGGGAAAGTAGGAATAAACGGGGAAAGAGAGGAATGGATGAAAGAAGGAAGGGAAGAATAAGAAAGGGAAGAAATAACGGAAGGGTAGAAGGTACAATAGGAAGGGGAAAAGAGAGGAAGGAATAAGTAGGGAAAAAAGGATTTGAAGGAAAAAAGGAAGGAAGGGGAGAACAAGGAAAGGAAGAAAGAGAGGCAGGGTAGATGGAAACCAGGAAGAGAAGGAAGGGGAGAAATGGAACAACTGAAAACAGAATGAAGGAAGCATGGATGGAAAGAAGGAATGAAGGAAAGTAAGAAAAAAAAGTGGAAATGTAGAAGGATATAAGAGAGGGAGGAACTAAGATGAAGGATAGAAGGGGAGGAAAGGGAGAAGAGAAGAAGGAACAGATGAAAGGATGGTCAGTGGAAGGGGAGTATTTCAAAAAGATGGCGGGGGGGGTTATTTATTTATTTTTTTTGAAATTTTTGCAGATTTATTTTTGCTACTTGGGAACAAACAGTACTTTTCTCTTTATTGGGGATTTCTGTGAAGTGTGTGTGTGTGTGTGTGTGGTGTGTGTGTGTGTGTGTGTGTGTGTGTGTTACTGTAAACTGCTTGTCCTTTCCTGTGTCAATAGCTAAAGTCAACATCATGACGGCTCAACACACACACACACACACACACACACACACACACACACACACACACACACACACACACACACACACACACACACACACACACACACACAAAGAGGTTGATTGTCATAAGCGTAAAATGTTTGCTCAGTTTGTGATCTTTGTCCTGTGAGTATAAACACACCTCAGCTCATTAGCGCTAACAGGACATACATAACATGTAAACGTGCCGATCACGTTTTTTATGACTGCAGTGCATTGTAGATACATTACTGTTTCTATAGCAACAGTTGCTATAGAAAGTCGTTGATTACTTTCCCCAATTTTCTTGTAGCTGTCCATGTTTTTTGTCATCATTTCGGTGGGTTTTGTCAGATTTCTTGCACTGTTTAATTTCGGCGTCAGTGTTACCATCAGAGCGTCACGTCATTCGACTCGTTGTTCTCGAGTCGTGTGCTAATTCCAGCAGGTTCGAGTGGATTTGTTTTCTTCAAGTGCTCCGGCTCTGCTGTATGTTGCTTTGGCAAAACTGAAAACATTGTGTTATGTCAATAAATCACACTGAGAATTTTACTGAATTGGGAAAGACAGAAAGAAAAGAAAAAGAGGTGAAAGACAGGGAACTGCAAAGATAGAGAGGAGGAGGAAGGGAGAAAGCACGGGAGAGGATGACAGAAAATGGGTTAAGAGACAAACAAGTAAAGTGAGAAGGAGAGGTTGTGGAAAACAGAGATGGAAAGAAAGGCAGAAAAAAAATTTGAGAAAGGGAGAGGGTGAGACAGACAGACAAAGGGATAGAGAGGGTTAGACAGACAGAGAGAGGGATAGAGAGGGTAAGACAGACAGAGAGAGGGATAGAGAGGGTGAGACAGACAGAGAGAGGGATAGAGAGGGTGAGACAGACAGAGAGAGGGATAGAGAGGGTAAGACAAACAGATGGACAGAGAGAGGGTGAGACAGACAGAGAGAGGGATAGAGAGGGTAAGACAAACAGATGGACAGAGAGAGGGTGAGACAGACAGAGAGAGGGTGAGATGGACAGACAGACAGAGGAATAGAGAGGGTAAGATAAACAGAGATGGACAGAGACGGTGCGATATACAGACACTGATATAGGGATAGAGAGGGTAAGACAGAGATGGATAGAGTGAGACAGACAGAGAGAGCGTGAGATGGACAGAGAGAGGTAGAGAGGGTGAGACATACAGAGAAAGACGGTAAGACTGTCCTGATACAACTTTATTCCACAAAGTGTCGTTTTTGGTGTGCTGCGAGAGCGTCATGGCGACGTGTGTATGTGCACACGTGTGCGCGCGTGTGAGACATTTTTTCCTCGGTTCTAATTAGCGTCCCGTCTCTTCCTCCACAGAAGCCAGGAGATCAGCTCATTAAGTAGCGGAACATAATGATGATAAAATGTGGACATGTGTTGGGTGGTGTTTTGGCTGAAGGAGCGAGCTTTTTTATCTGCCCTGCCACACACACATACACACACACACACACACACACACACACACACACACACACACACAGACACACAGACACACTGGCACAAATCTCCAATCGTTCCATTACAAGCCAGTTTTTTAGGCAGCTTGTGTTGTTTTTTCTTTCCTCCACACATGAGCACTTGATGATGAGTCTCTTTCTCCGTCTCAGACGAACGTCTAAACAGATGGCTGCCGTGGAAACTCGTCCAGAAGCACTTAATTGTTTGGTCTAATCTCGCTACGAAAACATATTGCGATGGTTTTCTGAATAAACGACGTGGATTCGTGTAAATTGTATGAGAGAAAATCGCTCACTTGGTTATTCATAGTTTATTTATTTTAAGAATTTATTTAATGTTTACGTATATAACAGTGAGTTAAAGCGCTGAGTTACAGCTCTGAATACGAATCCTATATATATATATAATATACACACCGATCTGGCACAAGGTTATGACATCATAACATTCTGAGTGGTGAAGTGAAGAACACTGATGATCTCTTCACTATGGCACCTGTTAGTGGGTGGATTTATTTATCAGGCAGCAAGTGAACATTTCTCCTCAAAGTAGATGTTGGAAGCAGGAAAAATGTGTGAGGATCTAAGTGAGTTTAACAAATTGTGACGTTAAGACTAATTCAGAGCGTCTCCAAAACTGCAGCTCTTGTTCCTGATGTTCCTGGTCTGCAGTGAAAAGTGCTCCAAGGAAGTAACAGTGGTGAACCGGTGAAAGGGTCGTGGGCGGTTGAGGCTCATTGATGCACGTAGGGAGAGAAGGCTGGTCCGTGTGGTCCGATCCAACAGACGAGCTCCAGTAGCTCAAACTGCTGAAGAAGTTCATGCTGGTTCTGAGAGAAAGATTACAGAATACACAGTACAGTACAGTTTGTTGCGTATGGAGCTGCGTAGCCACAAACCAGTCAATATTAGGCAGGTGGTCATAATGTTATGCCTAATCAGTGTGTGGGGTGTGTTTGTATGTGTATTTATATACCTGTACGTGTGTGTTCATATATATATATATGTGAGAAATTATTTTTATTAACGCAGTTTATTATTGGTAATATTTGCTGCTTGTTTTAAAAATATGTAAAATAATTAAAATAATATTATATACATTATATATAAATATTATATATACATAATATTAAATACAAATATAATAATGCATTACACTTTAAATTGAATTAAATGAATGGGGAAAAATAGGAATTAAATTTTTGTTAGACCAAATTTGGGTAACGCAGGTGTGTGTGTGTGTGTGTGTGTGTGTGTGTGTGTGTGTGTGTGGTGTGTGTGTGTGTGTGTGTGTGTGTTAGATTTACTATTTAATTTTCTAATGATAAGATCTACTTAACTATTATTTATTTCAGCATACATTAACACGTCTTTATTTCTTTCATACTTCATTAATTCACTCACTCCATATGCAGAATTGTCAGGATTTTCTCCTTAATAGGGTTTTTGAAGCTGGATATTAAATGCTATAGAATCAATAACCTAGTTAGCGGCTAACGCTAGTGCTGTGGATTCAAGATTTAAGAAATGTTTTTTAACTTTTCATTTCACTGCAAATTGTATCCTGCATTTAACTATGTTTGTGAGAAAAAAAAAATCTTGAATCCATAGCATGAGCCGCTAGCAACTTCCTGGTTAGCGGCTTTTGATAGCGCTATTGATTCTTTAGCATTTTCATGCATGCGCAAAACAAATCTTATTTCCTGTGCAGAATGAGTAGCCACAGTGACACTACACTAACTCTGTTTTCTTTTTTCTTTTTTTTTTATCTCTGGCATTGAGGCGGAGACTAAACAAACATGCCACTTCATATGTTTCTGAGGAAACTCAGATTATATCTATGTTCTGCTCTTAAAAAGGATTGCATTCAGTACAAATGTGTTTTGAACTGAAAGCCCTGTTCTGAAATATTATGGTATAATTCACTTATATTTAATTGAATCTGAGCAGAAATATAGTACGTGGTTGGTGCGAAAAAAGATTTTTTTTATTTTTTAATAAAAAATTCTTACAGCTTTTCCTTCACACACACACAACTCTTCTCAGATAGTGAATTAGCAAAGAACAATCTCTGTGTGTGTGTGTGTGTGTGTGTGTGTGTGTGTGTGTGTGTGTGTGTGTGTGTGTGTGTGTGTGTGTGTGTGTCAGTGACACCTGTCGGCTTGTTAATATTCGAGTGTGATATTGTGTTACACTAAGGCTTTAGCAGATGGTGCACACGCCTTCTTCTGAGATAAACAGCATCATCAGAAGAGAAAGAGCTTGTCATTAAGAGTAATAGATCCCTCTAAACTGCTCTGCTCCTGTTCTTCATCCTTCTCCTTCTCATCTTAATACTCTTCCTCTTCATTCTCCTCTCTGCTTCTACTGCTTCATCTTTTTATTTCTCCTCTTCCTCTTTATTTTCCTCTCTGCTTTTACTGCTTCATCTTTTTATTTCTCCTCTTCCTCTTCATTCTCCTCTCTGATTCTACTGCTTCATCTTTTTTATTTCTTCTCTTCCTTTTTATTCTCCTCTCTGATTCTACTGCTTCATCGTTTTATTTCTCCTCTTCCTCTTCATTCTCCTCTCTGATTCTACTGCTTCACCTTCTTCATTCTCCTCCTCTTTATTCTCCTTTCCTCTTTTACTACTTTATCTTTCTCATTATCATCCTCCTCTTTATTCTCCTCTCTGCTTCTACTGCTTCATCTTCCTCTTTTATAGTTTCTCTTGACTTCTACACTGAAAATGAATGTTTCTCTCTCCTCTCTCTCTCTCTCTCTCTCTCTCTCTCTCTCTCTCTCTCTCTCGCTCCAATTTTGACTCTTTATATTTTTTGTGTATTTTTGTGTCTTTGTGGTTGTTAAACATCTGCGTTTGTGTTCTGAGCTTCAATCCAAAATAGCACAATGTTAAACTGTGTAATTGAATACTTGAGTTTTGAGAGAGAAAGAAAGGTGGAGGGAGGGAAAGATGTGAATTGTTATATACTACATTTTAGTTATTACAGATCATTTCTTTACCTTTGTAACTGATCATATCTTTATACACACACACACACACACACACAACACACACACACACACACCACACACACACACACACTCACTGACACACTCGTACACATACTTGTACACACATTAACTTTCTGTCTCTCTCTCTCTCGCCCTCTCTTGCTCTCTCACACACGCGCCGCGCGCACACACACACACACACACACACACACACACACACACACAGTTGACCGCAGTGTAATTGAGGACCAGCTGCCCAATTGTAATTACACATGAGCAAGAAAACTACATAATCAGACGAACTAAAAGAGAGAGAGAGAGAGAGATAAAAAAAGAAAGGAGAGAACCTAAAAAGAAGACATTTGTTAAAAGAGAAACAGTTTATGAAATGAATGAAAAACGGGTGTTTATTTATTTTCCTGTATATTTAGTTATTTAATAGCAGCCGTGATGTGAAGCTCCTGCCTGAAGCTCGCATGTGGTTTCTTGTTTATATCTGCTCCAGATGTTGTAATAAATACACAGCTGTACAGCAGGTTGTGTTGATTATTTTTTATTTAATGAAGCAGCTCAGCTTTTATTATATTGCTGAGGTCACCTGAAAACTATAAAACCCATTTTTTTACTCAGTCCGCTTTGATGTGCGTCAGGTTTGATCATGTTTAATTCTTTAAAAATAACAACAAAATAGTTGAACCAAAACTTTAAAAGTGGGCAAGTGGTGGCTCATTGGTTAGGGCCCAGCGTTACTAATCTGAACGTTGGGGGTTTAAATCCCGGCATCACCAAGCTGCCACCATTTGGCTCTTGAATAATAATAATAATAATAATAATAATAATAATAATAATAATAATACAAAAACCTTTATAAGAAAACTTTAATAGTACATATATTATAAACATTATATAAAATAAAAAAGCATAGTTTTCAAAAATAATTTATTAATTAACCTAGCAATGTCACTTTCTGCTCTCTTTTAAACGTAGATCTTCTTAAAGATCTCTTCAGAAAGGTCACTTAACTGACGCTGGAGGAGCCTTGAACTTTGTTCTGACTGCAGCGTGTGTCTATTAAATAAATAGAAATGAAGAAAGCATGAGAGAAACAAACTCCCCAAAAAAACGACATTTTGACCTCTGACTGTTAAAGTCCAGATACCGGAGACTTTTTCTATAAATGTTCAGTAGGAGTGAATGTCCTGAGTGACTTATTCCTAACATTTGATTCATGACCAGGGCAGTTGATAAATTCATTTGAAAAGCTTAGAAAAATCAGATCTGCAGATTAGCACCTTCTGACCAATCAGAATCCAGAATTCCGCAGTGCTGTGGTGTTTCTCCTGTATACTGAGCTAGATGTTAAGGTAAACAGAGAGCTGATCAAGAGCTAGGTTTTAAATATGATTTAGAGAATGTAGTGTTGCATTGCAGTGCATTCTGGGTAAGCAATATGTCTTGGGGCTTTGCTTAACCCCAAGACATACTGCTACTAGAGACATGGTGAATAAATCAACGTAAACACTCTACACCTTTTTATTTTCCCACTACATACTCATTACACGTCACTGTGAATAACGCTGTCACGTCTTGATTTTCTGGAATGTTTCGCCTAATAATTTTTGTGTTTCTTAGATTAGTGCTGCAGTACTACAGACTGCTATCCATGTTCATTACCACCAGGCGCTCCGACACGAACAAGTGCAAACAGGCCGTTCAGTTAATTGTTAAAAATAATTTGTGCTCGAAATTAATTTATTTATTACAGTGGAGCTTGCATGATTTTATTTGTAATAAATGGAATACCTACATTTTTAGACTGGTTTACAGTTCTGGTCCCCACCAAAATATGTAAAACGCACGCACGCACACACACACACACACACACACACACACACACACACACACACACACACACTTGTGTTAAAAATAACCTGACCTACCTTTTAAATGTAAACATCCTTCACTAAGCTGATAAACTCCAACTCACTGTGCATCAGTATAATCACTGTCGGTCTCTCCTCAACACACACACACACACACACACACACACACACACACACACACACACACACACACACACACACACACACATATATATATTAACACGCAAAATTAGAAGTAAGGAATTTGATTAAAGATGAGTTTCTTATTTACACATTTAACAGTGTACCAGAACATGGTCCCCACCCCCACTGTCAAAAAAACATTAGAATAAAAATCCAGCCCCTAATCACTATTTACATTTAGAACAGTCCTTCTCTCTATAACCAAGTAGAAAATAGTCTCTGCCGCCATTATCACCATAACCAATCAGATCAGAGTTCCTGCCCCAATATGTCTTGTAAATAATAGAAATATGGAACAATAATTTCTATTAATAAATAAGGAAATGTATTGATTAATAAGGAATAAATATTGTCGTAACCTAAAATCTAAAACTAAATTACAGTGAGTGTGCGTGCGTGCGTGTGCTCTTTTGCGTGTGCGCGTGCTTGTGCTAGTGTGCGCGTGCTTGTGCTAGTGTGGTTGTGCTTGTGCTTGTGTGTGCTTGTGCTAGTGTGGTTGTGCTTGTGCTAGTGTGGTTGTGCTTGTGCTAGTGTGGTTGTGCTTGTGCTTGTGTGTGCTTGTGCTAGTGTGGGTGTGCTTGTGCTAGTGTGGGTGTGCTTGTGTGTGCTTGTGCTAGTGTGGGTGTGCTTGTGTGTGCTTGTGCTAGTGTGGGTGTGCTTGTGCTAGTGTGGGTGTGCTTGTGTGTGCTTGTGCTAGTGTGGGTGTGCTTGTGCTAGTGTGGTTGTGCTTGTGCTAGTGTGGTTGTGCTTGTGCTTGTGTGTGCTTGTGCTAGTGTGGGTGTGCTTGTGCTAGTGTGGGTGTGCTTGTGCTAGTGTGGTTGTGCTTGTGCTTGTGTGTGCTTGTGCTAGTGTGGGTGTGCTTGTGCTAGTGTGGGTGTGCTTGTGCTTGTGTGTGCTTGTGCTAGTGTGGGTGTGCTTGTGCTAGTGTGGGTGTGCTTGTGCTAGTGTGGGTGTGCTTGTGCTAGTGTGCTTGTGCTTGTGCTTGTGTGTGCTTGTGCTAGTGTGGGTGTGCTTGTGCTAGTGTGGGTGTGCTTGTGCTTGTGCTAGTGTGTGCTTGTGCTTGTGCTTGTGTGTGCTTGTGCTAGTGTGGGTGTGCGTGTGCTAGTGTGGGTGTGCTTGTGCTTGTGTGTGCTTGTGCTAGTGTGGGTGTGCTTGTGCTAGTGTGGGTGTGCTTGTGCTAGTGTGTGCTTGTGCTAGTGTGGGTGTGCTTGTGCGGGTGTGGGTGTGCTTGTGTGTGCTTGTGCTAGTGTGGGTGTGCTTGTGCGGGTGTGGGTGTGCTTGTGTGTGCTTGTGCTAGTGTGGATGTGCTTGTGCTAGTGTGGATGTGCTTGTGTGGGTGCTGGTGTGTGCTTGTGTGGGTGTGCTTGTGTGGGTGTGGGTGTGCTAGTGTGGGTGTGCTTGTGCTAGTGTGGGTGTGCTTGTGCTAGTGTGGGTGTGCTTGTGCTAGTGTGGGTGTGCTTGTGCTAGTGTGTGCTTGTGCTTGTGTGTGCTTGTGCTGGTGTGGATGTGCTTGTGCTAGTGTGTGCTTGTGCTTGTGTGTGCTTGTGCTGGTGTGGGTGTGCTTGTGCTTGTGTGTGCTGGTGTGGGTGTGCTTGTGCTGGTGTGGGTGTGCTTGTGCGGGTGTGGGTGTGCTTGTGTGTGCTTGTGCTAGTGTGGATGTGCTTGTGTGGGTGCTGGGGTGTGCTTGTGTGGGTGTGCTTGTGTGGGTGTGGGTGTGCTTGTGTGTGCTTGTGCTAGTGTGGATGTGCTTGTGTGGGTGCTGGTGTGCGCTTGTGTGGGTGTGCTTGTGTGTGCTTGTGTGGGTGTGCTTGTGTGGGTGTGCTTGTTTGGGTGTGAGCGTGCTTGTGTATGCTTGTGCTAGTGTGGGTGTGCTGGTGTGGGTGTGCTTGTGTGGGTGTACTTGGGTGGGTGTGGGTGTGCTTGTGTGTGCTTGTGCTTGTGTGGGTGTGCTTGTGTGGGTGTGAGCGTGCTTGTGTATGCTTGTGCTAGTGTGGGTGTGCTGGTGTGGGTGTGCTTGTGTGGGTGTACTTGGGTGTGCGCGTGCTTGTGTGGGTGTGGGTGTGCTTGTGTGGGTGTGCGCGTGCTTGTGTGCGCTTATTTGTGAGCGTGTGCACGCACGTGTGTGTGTGTGTGCTTGTGTGTGTGTGTGTGGTGGTGTGCTTGTGTGTGTGTGCTGGTGTGCTTGTGTGTGTGTGTGTGTGTGTGTGTGTGCGTGCTTGTGTGCGTGTGCACTTATTTGTGAGTGTGTGTGCTTGTGTGTGTGTGTGTGTGTGTGCTTGTGCGCGCGCATGTGTGTGCGCCTGAGTAAGGACCCAGGTAAAAGGCTTGTATTCAGCAGCTGCCATGCGGATGCAAATCAGCTATCGAGTAACAAAAACAACAAAAAACAAAACAGGGCCCAAAGTCTGTCAGAGTGTAAACCGATCCCCGAGCTCCTGTCGGAAAAACAATAACAACCCGGGTTTCATCTCACACATGGGTTTAAAATCATATATGAAGTATACAAGATATTATTGCAGGTCGCAGGTATTCATGTAGAAATACTGTTCATGTGTCTGGTATGATCTCGTCTACAGATAAGATTAATTATCATACACACACACACACACACACACACACACACACACACATATATTCATGCCTAAAATTTGATTGGTCAGATGATCGTAACAAAAAATAAAAGGTCCAAACCTTTTTCAGCTCCAAAAACAAAGTTGTTTTAATGTAATATAGGTTTTTTTTATAATAAAATCATTTCATCACTCATTTATGTATGTATTATTTTATATGCATTAGCGATACAAAGTTTCTACATTATTTCCACGTCATTTTCATAACATCGTTAATGCTGTGAGTGGTTGTGTTTACCACAATGGTGTGTTTAAAGGTACACCAACCCCCCACCCAATACTCTGACAACTAAGAGCTTTAGAGCAGCATCAAATGCTGACAATGTCTATGACCATGAACAGAGTCATGGTGAAAGCATTTGTGTTCAGATATGACATCCATTTATTTATTTATTTATATGATCATCGCTACTGTACTTTTTACAGGCCATTGTAGATCCTGGGAGGCAGAGCTCCATGAGTGTGTGCAAGTCGTTTGAATATATACCATAAGATTATTAGATGTAGCAGTGATGAGCAGAGCCATGTGCTGACACTCGTGGGGTAACTTTCAGCTTTTTTACTGTTTATAGTGAAACGTGTTTTGGCGTAGACGCTGCAGACGAGCTTGCGTTCCGAACTTTACCTTGTCAATCGGTTGTTTTACGACTACGGACAGATCTTTTGTAGATTTTATTTTGTAATCCCACCTCGTACATGGAGCTCTGCGTCAGATCGGATTCGTACACTGGTGTCGTTACTGGATGATATGTGGAGAAGCGACGCATCTCCTGCTTGCTCTTTCACTCCGTAATCAAATAGAACAAGTCCAATTTATGATTCTGCACCTGAGCTCCGGATTTATCGCCACGACAATCACGTGGGTGTCCGCTCTGCAGTCTTTACTGCTTTCTTTCACAGACAGAAACACAAAACATAAACATAACATTTCTCACAAATATCTAAAATCAGAGATTTATCGTCTGATTTCGTCTGTCATGTTTTAAAGCACTTATTTGGGCCATCGCATCTACAGTAGAGGGAAAGACGTCTGATCTGATACCAATAACAATTCTAATAACCATTTTAATGCAGCAGATTTTTAATAGGATTTTAGATTACAGCTAATCCAATCACCATTACGATACACAGAATAACACTGAAACCCGTTCTGATCAACACACTCAAGATCACTAGTAATCTGAGAATAATTCTGATAATGATTACCAATAACAATTACGATTATGGTAATGATTATTCTTACAGGTCTGATGAGGTGTAAGTTTAAAATGATGATAATTCTGATAACGGTAATAATTAAAACTCATAGTCTGAGAAAAAGATCACAATTATATTGTACAATTGATCATCAGCACATTCCTAAGCAACAAATTATTTGAAAATAGGTATTTTTATTTGGTGCAGGCCTGGATGTGTGTGCGTGTGTGCGTGTGTGTGTGTGTGCGTGTGTGCATTCGTGTGCGTTTGTGTGTCCTTTCGCAGATATCCAGATGTGAATCATGTGCAGACTGGAACCAATTTCATTCCTCATCAGTTTCTCATAGAAGGTCAGGGTACGGGATAATCAAAAAGTGTGTGTGTGTGTGTGTGTGTGTGTGTGTGTGTGTGTGTGTGTGTGTGTGTGTGTGTGTTCGTTTATTCTCTCCAAACACACTCCTCCACTCCTTCACCCCCTTTCTCTCATTTTCTCAGCCTTTGATGTTGAACTTTCGGCTGCAAGAATATATG
>JBCEWE010000336.1:1605292-1627792 GCA_039877035.1 Silurus lanzhouensis | reverse complement strand
CCAATTCCAATCATGTCATTATCTGGGTTGGACAAAGATACAGCAAAATGTTTTTTTTAATTTATAAAATACCAAATATCTTAACTTTAAGTGTATCAAAATAAACTACAAAATACAGCAGCCAGACCAGATATCGAAATAAACTACTGTATTTTTTTCTATTTTAAAAATACTCAAATATACTTTTACAAGGGAGCATGAAATTTCTTCACAAACCTTCCATCAATTTGATCTGTTCCTCAGCATTACACTCAGTTGATTTAGTAAACAATGTTTGATAGCAGCTGCTTTTCTCTGGTGGAGTCACACAATAAATCTGACACATGTAGTTACCAGATCAAATATTCACATACAAACATCCCTGTGATCTCAGAGATGAAGGTCAGTTTTAAAGTAACCTACAGTTTCATGTTGAACAAATCCTAATTTAATTTTGATAACGAAGGGCTGATTAACATCAGTAACATCGACTCAATAACAAACAAGTCCTTCATCAGAAGACGACTGATGGCACCTGCAGCTTCTAACTAATGAATCATCTGATTGTAAATCATAAATATAATATATTATGTTTGGTTCATGCAGTGGTCTGCAAAATCATGATCCTAATAAACATCATTTAGGGCACAATATTCGCCAATCAAATATTTATTTATCGATCATCAGACGTCTGTTTGAAAGCTGCCAGCTGCAGGTTTCTTCACCACTTTCTTCCATATAGATCACTTTTCTGTTCTGATCTTATGATGTCATCATGTAGAACTTCTTACAAAGTATTTTACAGTATTTTAAAAGCACAAAAATACAAAACACTAAAGTATTTTGATACACAATATGAAGCCGTTTTCATCAACTCTGTAAAATACCCACATCCCTGCTGATTATATACGTCTGATTAATATAAATACATCATACATTTTTAACTTTCTCTCATTTTCATCCTCTATTTCTTCTTTCTCCTCAGTCTCTCTTTACTCTCCTCCATCTCTTATTACTCTCATGCCTCATCCGTCTTTTCTTTTTCCCTTTTCTCTCTTTCTTCCCTATTTCCCCTTTCTTTCTCCTCATCTCTGATTTCTCTTTTTCTCCCTCATCTCCTATTAACTTTATCTTTCTCTCTTCATCTTGCTTTTTCTGCAAAGACCTGGGCTTCCTTCTGCCAGTCTCTTCTTTCCTTCACTCAACCCTGGGCTGGTTTAAAAACCAGAGGCAAACCACAGGCTTCCTACAGCCAACTTTAGGGTTCCTGACTCTGCCCCCCCTGGGACTGACTCTGCCCACCCTGGGCTCCAGTTGTCTTAACAGATTTTCCATTGCAGGATTAACGTGTTTGATCAGATTTGATGTTGCATTTGAGTTGTTATGAATTTCTCCATCACGTGATGCCTGTGTTCATGTTTGTAAACACATTGTGTCATTTCCTGTTGGGGAAACGTATCATTTCCTTTCACACACCTGTGCTTTCTTCCCTCACCAGTGGTGTTTTATTTTTTTTGTTAATTATTATTATTTATTTTTTTTACACTTGTTTTTTTGTGCCTCACCAGCATTTGTTAATGTTTTTCAGTTTGTGGTGTTTCTCAGCGTGTCTGCGTCTGTTTCTTCAATTTATTTATTTCGAGAAAATCTTATGTTTGTCTGGTCCTCAAACACACACACAGAATCAGTCTGATTGTCTGTTCAAGAGTTTAGATCTTAGTGTGTTTTGTTCGTCCATATCATTTCTCATCTGCTCAGAAAACCTCTGAGATCAGATTCAACCTCTGAGTTGTGTAATTTATGGAGATGTTCAGTCCTTCAGACTAACAGTTTTACTTCTGGTCTCAACATAACTATCAAGTAATTCCTTTTCAGCTTCATTTCTCTTCTGTCTTATTTATCTCTCCTTTATCTCCCATTTATCTCTCATTTATCTTTTTTTCCCTCTCTCTAATCTCTCCATCTTTTCATCTCTCCTCTTTCTTTTCTCTTTATCTCTCATTTCTCATTTTTCCTTCATTTCTCCTTTATCTCGTCTTTACCTTTCCTTTATCTCTTTCATCTCCCCTCTATCTCCTATATTTTTCATTTCTCTGGTACATCTCTATTTTCTCTCCTTTATTTCTCACTAATCTTATTTTTTTCTTTATCGTTTTTTTCTCTTCATCTCTCAAACTCTCCTGCATCTCTCCTTTTTCTTTATCCTTTTTTTCTCCTTTCTTTAATTTTTCCTCTTTTATCCCAGTTTCCTTTCTCTCCTTTATTTAGATTCTTTATCTCTTTCCTTCCTTCCTTCCTTCCTTTCTCTCTCTCTCTCTCTCTCTCTCTCTCTCTCTCTCTCTCTCTCTCTCTCTCTCTCTCTCTCTCTCTCTGGTATCAGAGCTACAGTTATACATGTAATAGTACAGAGTGGAGGAGTATACATTCGACTCTTCGTTTATTTTAACGCAGTGGTAAGAGGAAGTGGTGTATGACCCAGATAGGCTACACACACACACACACACACACACACACACACACACACACACACACACACACACACACACAAACACGTGCAGTTCTCATTGCTGCAACAGAGAAGCTATTGAACTCAATAGTCTGATTGCATATGTGTCTGATCATATATTCATCTAATCATATACGCCTTATTATATACATCTGATTTTTCTCTCATCCACCCCATGTCTCTCATTTCTTTCTCTCCATTTCTTCTCTATCTCCTCTTTCTTTCTTTCTTTCTTTCTTTCTTTCTTTCTTTCACATTTCTATCCTCTGTCTCATTTCTCACAATTTTCTCAGTCTTCTTTTTTTGAACCTCCCTGCTCCTTCCCTTTTTTTCTCTTCATCTCTTTTTTGCTTTATCTTTCTCTCTCTATATTGTATTTTTTTCATTTAGCTTTTTTCTCTGGTTTTTCCTTTCAAGTTTTTTATTTATTTTCGTTTTCAACACTGTGGGATGAATGAGGGATGAAAGCATTAGTTTTATCTGAAGGAAAGAAAAGAGATGAAGATGAATTTATAGTTTTTTTTCTCCTCTTCTGCAGTAAGTTTGTGCAGTAACTGATGATCTGGTTGTAATGTTGATAAAAGTGCTGCTGAGAGACGCAACTCTTTATTATTTATTTACTTGGTTTGGCAGTAAACTCGTTCCTCTGAGGAATTACGGTGTGATGAGCGCCAACATTTTCGCATCGACATCTGCCAGCACTAACACAATCACGCATGCAAATGTCCGTCACGCGTTACACTGATTAGCGTATCACTCGAGTCCGAGCTTGTCTTTTACCTCAGTTACACTACCTGCCACCTGACTGCTAACAGCTGTGTATTACCTACTACACTTGTTCTCTCTCTCTCTCTCTCTCTCTCTCTCTCTCTCTCTCTCTCTCTCTCTCTTTCTGTTTCTCTTTATCTCTCTAGCTTTCTCTATCTGCCTTTCTCTTCATCATGCTCTGTCTCTCTATCTGTCTGTCTCTCTTTCTCAGTATTTGATGGCAATTAAAATGATACATTATAACAGTTTAGTAAACAAGAACATCTACATTCATTTATAATTATAATTAATTAAACGCACACACAAGTAATGATCAGGTTTGGTGTGTGTGTTCCAGCAGTCGTACCCGGTTCCTGGCCTCAGTGATGAGGACTTCAACATTCCTCCCATCACCCCTCCCTCTCTCACCCACCTGGTGGACAACGAGTCCGGACCGTACCACCCGCTGTGCTCCCCTGCCCCTCACACGCTGCACCCATTCAGCATGCAGGGAATGGATCTGCCCAACATGACTGCCCCTGGACAGGACGCCAGCCTTCTCGGAAACTCCTCTCTCTCAGTGGTATGTTCCATGCCCCCTTTCTGTCCTATAAACACACACACACACACACACAAAACATAAAATTGCTTGTAGTTTTTTTATTAACGCACTTTATTATTATTAACATTTGTGATCAACATTTGAACAGTTTACATTTTTAAAACAATTTTAAATAAAATGTCGGCTTGGTTGCATAATATATAAAATAAAATTTTATTTAAATTATTTTTTTATAAAATAGAATAAATTAAATTAATGTAATACACTATATTATATTAAATAAATTAATAAAATACATTAAATTAAAAAAATAATTAGTTTGTTTATTTGTTAGATATAATTTTTGTAATACGTGCGCGTGTGTGTGTGTGTGTGTGTGTGTTACATTTAATATTAAATTTTCTAAAGATCTACTTAACTATTCTATTTATTTCAGCAAAGTGTCTTTATTCCTTTCATCTTTCATTCATTCACTCCCTCGATATGTGGAATTGTCAGGATTTTCTTCTCCTTTTTCTATGATTGTTTTAAAGGTTTATAATAATATTTAAAAAATACACTCTAGGTGCAAGGAGGAGACTAAACAAACTTATTATGTCTCTTTATACAAATAAACCAATAAATAATGTAACACATCAACTTTTATTACAAATAAATTCTTACATTATACTGTACCACATACATTTATACTGTATTAATGTAAATACTGTCTGGAATATCAGCAACAAGAGCAACAATTTCATTTTAAATATACTTTTTTTAAATAACCACCCTTTTTCAGGCTCTAAACAAAATGAATTACATTTTATATATTTCATTTAATTACAAAGTTTTGGTTTGTTACTATTTTTATCTTTTTTTTTTTTTTTTTTTTTTTTGGAAAATCGTGTTTCTAAAGTCAAAATAAAAACCTGTGAATTAATCACAGGTTTTTATTTTGACTTTAGAAACACGATTTTCCAAAAAAAAAAAAAAAAAAAAAAGATAAAAATAGTTCTTAAGGTAAAATTGGGGAAATGCCCTTCAGGCTGTAAAATACGACTCTACACGCTGAGTCAGAGCGCATTCAGACCTCTCACACAACTCACTGATTTTCCCTTCATCACTTCATCTCTCTCATTTACAGTCAATACTTACAATTTAATTCACACTCATTCATGTAAAATTCATGTGAACAAAATATCAGATAAAAAATTTAATTCGAGATAAACACACGAATAGTACACAAATGCACAATAATAAAGAATTTATATTGATTTATGTACAACATTTTATTTATTTTAAATATTAAAGACAAACAAAGAACTCTAAATAAAGTTAAATTGACTGCTACTAATAATGCCAGACCTACAAATATATTTCTGTAGAACATTTTATTGATTTAAAATGCAGCATAAAAAAAGTTCAAATAAAACTAAAAACATATAAATTGTTTAATATTAATTGTTTGTTGTTTACTGTAAAGTCATCTATTATTAATTTACAGTGCAGTTTTAGAATAAAGTATATTTTATTTTATATAGAACATTTTGATTAAATTAATGTATTTAAAGTTAATGAGCCAAGAACAAAATAATAATAAAACATATATAGAATTAATAAATACACTGTGATAAAGATGACACAAATATTTTATTTGCATTTATTTAATCAAAATTAGAATACTTTATTTACCTGCAGTTGCTCACAGTGCAATACAAGTAAATTAAGTCAAATTCAAATTTTTTTTAATAAAACATACATATTAAGCTACATATTAAGTGTGTGTGTGTGTGTGTGTGTGTGTGTGTGTGTGTGTGTGTGTGTGTGTGTGTGTGTGTGTGTGTAAATAAAGAAAAAACTAACAAAGCAAAAGCAAGCCCACTGATAAATGATCAATGATATTTATTTATTTACCACCTTTCAAACAATTTAAAATGAAAATAAAAAAGAAGTCAAAATAAAATAGTAATAATAGTATAGTCAAATAGTAAAATACAAAAAGATATCTGTCAAGTTATAGAATGACAAATATAATTAGAATCTAAAAGATAAACTGTGATGATGTAAATGATTTAAAGCTCAGTGTATCACGTGAATGATGAGCTACTTTTCATTATATTTTAAAGCTCTGGCATGAAGAAGCTGATGTTGGATCTATGATGATCTCAGGTGTTAGTGTTATGCTATTTTATGAGTTGCTCAGTAGCTCCTGGTTGCTTATGTTAGTTCTCACTCTCCAGTGTTCTGTACTAATTTAATGATTTATGATCACACTCTTGATATCACCCAAATGAGGACGGGTTCCTTTTTTGAGTCTGGTTCCTCTCAAGGTTTCTTCCTCATAACATCTAAGGGAGTTTTTTATTGCTGGTCGTCTCAGTCTTCATCATCAGGGATAAACACATCATTCTCTTTAATTCTGTAAAGCTGCTTTGAGACAGTGTCCATTGTGAAAGTGCTAGAATCATGAACTTGAACTTATATCATGTATAGAAAAAAACTAAAGAGAGAATCTTGCTCATTTTGTCATGTTGGTGATGAGTGTGTTATAAAGTGAGATGAGTGTGTTTATAAAAAAGTAAACGTTCCTCACACATAGCAGGAGAAACTGCATTATTGCAGCATGCGATGGTATTAGTGCAGGAATTACCCTTTAAACACTAAAGACGAAATGTCGCGCATACGCCGTCCACTCATCACGTAATGAGTGAGTTCAGGAGAAACGAAACTTTATCAGTACACACACACACACACACACACACACACACACACACACACACACACACGTCTCTTATATTTTATATCTTTGTGTGGTAGAGCTTGGTATCTGTCTATCAGCCTTTCTATCTAGAGGTCTGATTTCTTCCTTTCTTTCTCTCTGTCTGTCTATCTAACTATCAGCCTTTCTGTGGATAATCTGTCTGTTTGTCTGTCTATCTATTGTTGTCTGTCTGTCTGTTTTTCTTTCTCTTTGTCTGTCTGTCTAGAGGTCTTTCTTTCTCTGTCCCTATTTGTCCTGTTTGCCCTGTTTCCAAAACCTATAAGGACATCGAACTTAGAAATATATACATTTCACGGCTTGATAATGATGATGATGATAAAGATGATCATGATAATAATAGAGATAGTGCTGAGAATGAGACGGTGAGTATTTGAACAGTTGAGTGTATTCTGCATGTCGGAGTAAATCTGTCGTTAAGGTGATGATCCACTCTGTAGTTTCACTGCTGGAGGATCCTGGAAGAACTTCATAGAGTACATCTACTGTACATCATCTCTGGACCTGCTGATTAAAACTAATCTCAAAATAATAAACTTCGTAATAATACATTTGATCTGATGCTTGCATGAACCAGGTGAAAAACTCCAACCAGACTACGCTCTAAAGCACAGTGGAGACTGAGGCTGGGTTTCCTTAAGTCGTGTTAAGCTGATGAGGAAATTGCAGAAGAGTTTTTTTTCTGTTGGATAATGACCCAAAAGCACCATCACCTATAAACCCTATTAGAGCACTGTGGGATGGTGTGGGGAAGACTGTAGCAGATTTTCTATGCTCTTGTGTGGTAGAACTAAAAGTTTTGTTGGTTGAAACATTGAGGAAACTTCCACCTCAACTGGTACAGAGGTGAGGAGATCTTTAATGAAAACCTTTTTGAGATACTGTTCAGTTTCACCTGTGATCCTTATCTGAGTCCAACACACATCACAAAATATACAGAGAGATACATAGATGGATGGATAGAGATAAATAGATAGACAGCTAGACAAATTAATTGATAGATGGATTGACGGTCAGCTGGAGAGATGGATGGATAGACAGACAGCCAGACAAATAAATGGATGGATAGATGGATGGATGGATGGATAGATGGATAGATAGATAAGCAGACAGACAGCTAGAGAGAGAGAGAGAGGGAGACCTACTGACCGACCTATTGATGATAAAAAATAAAAAAAAAAGAATGAATAAATACTGTAGATAGATTAACAGACAAAACATGCAGGTAGAGATATGGGTAAACAGATGGATAGACAGATTCAGAGAGGTATTTAAAGGTTTATGGATCGATATAAATGACACTTTCATAGGCACTGAATTAAAATAAAATAAAGGACAAAGGAGTGCGAGTTCGCACCTTCAGCGTGGTTATGATTACAGAAATGTCATAATATCGTTAAGGTGTTAGGAAAACATGAGCTCCAGCTTCTTTCACTCTGACTCGCATTCGAGTCTCTGACCCTGAGGTTTACCACACACACACACACACACACACACACACACACACACACACACTCAGCTAAGTGAGTTTCATTTCTCCAGAAGTGATTTATGAGAGACGTTTCACACTGTGGTGAAGAACAAAATGCGGATAAACGTGAGATCAAGCATTTTTAATTGTTTTTTTGAGAACTGGCATGTATCAGCTTCCTGTGGGATTCTCTGCCAAGTTTGATTGACACGTCATCTGTAAATATTTTAATCATGAGGATAATCTCATCACTGTTATAAAGCAGGGACTGGAGTAAGGAAACTCACACGGTTATTTCCCGCCTTGATTAAAATTCCAAACTTCAGATTTTTTTTACATCGTTTTTTTATTCGGTACCTCTGAATATCCTTTTCTGTACTTTGCTGTACTTTTTTGCGTTGGAGTTTCTTGAAAATTAAGTGAGGTGATCAGAAATAAACTCCTTAACACATTGCTGGAATTTTTTTTCTTGATAATCATTGCTGTTACTGTAGCATTGACACCTCAGTGAAGTTTTATATCCGGTGTGCTTTCAGACATTTTATAAATAAAATGATATTTTAATAAATTTAATTTCAATAAAATTATTATTTTAATTTGAAATTTACAGAAGACTGTCAAAAGTATTGGGAAACCTGGATTTTTTTATTTATTTTTATGCCCATTTGTGGTTCCTCTCCAAACTGTTAGCACAAATTTAAAGGCACACAATATTACAGGACGTCTTTGGAAGAATTTTCCCCTCACTTGAACTAGGAGACCCAAAACCTGTTCCAGCATGACACAAAAGCCAGCTTTATGAAAATATGCATTACATGGGTTGGAGTGGAAGATCTCCTGCTATAGAGAACTGACCTTAACCCTATTAAACACTTTTGGAAGAAATAAAAATGCTGACTGAACCCCAGGCCTCCTTACCTTCTTACCTACACCAGTACCTGACTTTACTTAACACCCTTGTGTCTAATTTAATCTACACGAAATCTCCACAAGCACATGCCAAAATCCATTGGAAGTAGGATAACGGTTTCTCAGGTGCAACACCACAACACTCCTCATCACAACTCAATGCTGTATTAAACCCCTGATCATTACATATCAGTGTCCTCTTCTCATTTCTGCCACAGAAACGTAACTCGCAGCTGTAGCTCTGTATAATTCTGTCTATCAGGCTGCTGCAAATAACACTGTTGTGTTTACGAAGACAAAAACATAATTTTAAACAATAGTGTGATTTTAAACACTTAACACACTGGAGTGTGAGTATCTTTAATCTGTTGTGTGTGTTTGTGTGTGTGTGTGTGTGTGTGTGTGTGTGTGTGTGTGTGTGTGTGTGCGCGTGCGCGTGCGCGTGCGCACGCTTGAACACATCAGCAGCACACACTCAGTAAGACTGAGATTGAGATTATGAGTAAATTCTCTCTCAATATTCTGCTCAATATCACACTGTTACTGCAATTTAGAAATTTCTCGACTGTGGGACACATAATGGTATATCTTAATTTAAAAGGAGTGTGATAATGAAGCTGTCTCTGTCTTTTCTCTTGGTTTGTCTGTCTGTCTGTTTCTCTGACTGGCTCTGTCTATATCTATCTCTGTTTCTCTTAAATTAAATTAAATTAAATAATACATGTTTATTTGTATTGCACTTTTCAAATCAATCAAATCAAAATAAATTATATTTGTCACATACATACAGAGAACGACATGCAGTAAAATGCTTTATACGACTGTTCGGCATGAGGAAATAGGATGGGGAGAAAAATAAAACCATGAAAAAGTAGGCAGATAAATAAACAGTATAAACTATGTAAAATATAAAGTATATAAAGATATAAGAATATATGAGGAAAAAGTGTATATACAAGGAATGCTTATGAATACAAGGAATGCTTATGTACAGTAAACAGTAATCACATAAGGTGGTTGATGTGATTGTCCTTAAAGTGACCGTGTGTGGTGTGGTGTGGTATAAAGTGACCGTGTGTGGTGGTCTGTGGTATAAAGTGACCTTGTGCGGTGGGGAGTGGTATAAAGTGACTGTGTGCGGTGTGGTGTGGTATAAAGTGACTGTGTGCGGTGTGGTGTGGTATAAAGTGACCGTGTGTGGTGTGGATTAAAGTGACCGGGTGTGGTGTGGAATAAAGTGATTGTGTGTGGTGTGGTATAAAGTGACTGTGTGCGGTGTGATGTGGTATAAAGTGACCGTTGGCAGTGTGGTGTGGTGTGGTGTGGTATAAAGTGACCGTGTGTGGTGTGGTATAAAGTGACCTTGTGCGGTGGGGAGTGGTATAAAGTGACCTTGTGCGGTGGGGAGTGGTATAAAGTGACTGTGTGCGGTGTGATGTGGTATAAAGTGACCGTGTGTGGTGTGGTTTAAAGTGACCGGGTGTGGTGTGGTATAAAGTGACTGTGTGCGGTGTGATGTGGTATAAAGTGACCGTTGGCAGTGTGGTGTGGTATAAAGTGACCGTGTGCAGTGTGGTGTGGTATAAAGTGACCGTGTGCGGTGTGGTGTGGTTTAAAGTGACCGGGTGTGGTGTGGTATAAAGTGATTGTGTGTGGTGTGGTGTAGTATAAAGTGATTGTGTGTGGTGTGGTGTGGTATAAAGTGATTGTGTGTGGTGTGGTGTGGTATAAAGTGACCTTGTGCAGTGTGGTGTGGTATAAAGTGACCTTGTGCAGTGTGGTGTGGTATAAAGTGACTGTGTGCGGTGTGGTGTGGTATAAAGTGACCGTGTGCAGTGTGGTGTGGTATAAAGTGACCGTGTGCGGTGTGGTGTGGTTTAAAGTGACCGGGTGTGGTGTGGTATAAAGTGATTGTGTGTGGTGTGGTGTAGTATAAAGTGATTGTGTGTGGTGTGGTGTGGTATAAAGTGACCTTGTGCAGTGTGGTGTGGTATAAAGTGACCTTGTGCAGTGTGGTGTGGTATAAAGTGACCTTGTGCAGTGTGGTGTGGTATAAAGTGACTGTGTGCGGTGTGGTGTGGTATAAAGTGACCTTGTGCAGTGTGGTGTGGTATAAAGTGACTGTGTGCGGTGTGGTGTGGTATAAAGTGACTGTGTGCGGTGTGGTGTGGTATAAAGTGACTGTGTGCGGTGTGGTGTGGTATAAAGTGACCTTGTGCAGTGTGGTGTGGTATAAAGTGACTGTGTGCAGTGTGGTGTGGTATAAAGTGACTGTGTGCGGTGTGGTGTGGTATAAAGTGACTGTGTGCGGTGTGGTGTGGTATAAAGTGACCGTGTGTGGTGTGGTATAAAGTGACTGTGTGCGGTGTGGTATAAAGTGATTGTGTGTGGTGTGGTATAAAGTGACTGTGTGCGGTGTGATGTGGTATAAAGTGACCGTGTGTGGTGTGGTTTAAAGTGACCGGGTGTGGTGTGGTATAAAGTGACTGTGTGCGGTGTGATGTGGTATAAAGTGACCGTTGGCAGTGTGGTGTGGTATAAAGTGACCGTGTGCAGTGTGGTGTGGTATAAAGTGACCGGGTGTGGTGTGGTATAAAGTGATTGTGTGTGGTGTGGTGTAGTATAAAGTGATTGTGTGTGGTGTGGTGTGGTATAAAGTGACTGTGTGCAGTGTGGTGTGGTATAAAGTGACCTTGTGCAGTGTGGTGTGGTATAAAGTGACCTTGTGCAGTGTGGTGTGGTATAAAGTGCACTGTGTGCAGTGTGGTGTGGTATAAAGTGACTGTGTGCGGTGTGGTGTGGTATAAAGTGACTGTGTGCAGTGTGGTGTGGTATAAAGTGACTGTGTGCAGTGTGGTGTGGTATAAAGTGACTGTGTGCGGTGTGGTGTGGTATAAAGTGACTGTGTGCGGTGTGGTGTGGTATAAAGTGACTGTGTGCGGTGTGGTGTGGTATAAAGTGACCTTGTGCAGTATGGTGTGGTATAAAGTGACCTTGTGCAGTGTGGTGTGGTATAAAGTGCACTGCGCTGTACAAGTCCACAGTTAAAATGACAGTCCAGTGATTAAAGTGTTTTAGTGCGAAAAGAAAAATATTTGCATAAAGGTGTGATGATGGAGAGAGTGGACCAGCTTTTAGATCCTGGGTGTTTCCTGGTTTAAACGCCGAATGGCCTGCGGGAAGAAGCTCCTCATTCTCTCTGTGTTCGCTTTTAGGGAGCGGAAGCGTTTCTCTGAATACAACAAAGAAAAGAGTCTATTGTTGGGATGGCTGAGGTCCTTCACAACACAGAACAGGTCCTTGTGGTCGTGGATTTTCTTTGTGTGAGCGCGCTTTGCCTCTCTGATGGCACAAGACAGTTTGACCCTTGCTGTTCTTAAGGCCGCCTTGTCCCCTGTAACACACGCACATTTGCAGTCATCCTCGGCTTCTGGTTGGAGCGTGTAGTGATTGTCTGGGAGATGGTCACATTATCAATGCACTTGCTGATGTAGCTGGTCACTGTTGATGTGTACTCCTCCAAGTTGATGGAATCGCCGTTGGTTGCAGCTTCTCTGAACTCTCTGCACCCAGTCAGTGCACTCAAAACAGTCTTGAAGAGCAGAAGTGGCTCCTTCTGGCCAGGTTTTCACCTGTTTCAGAACCGGTTTAGAGCATCTGATGAGCGGTCTGTATGCTGGAATTAACATAACAGAGCAGTGGTCTGAGTATCCGAGATGGGGGCGGGGCTCCGCACGATACGCGCCGGGGATGTTTGTGTAAACAAGATCCAGCGTGTTCGCTCCTCTCGTTGCAAAGTCCACATGCTGAAGCACAGTCCTAAGATTCACATGGTTGAAATCTCCGGCGATAATAAACAATCCGTCGGGGTGAGCATTCTGCAGGTCGCTAATAGCGCAGTAGAGTTTACACAGTGCCTCCTTAGCATTAGCACTGGGAGGAATGTGACAGGACCAAGGCAGGTCCTGTGTGATGTGAACGCCTAGGTACCGGAAACTGTCCACTCTCTCCACTGGGTTCCCGTTGATGTTTAGCGGTTGGTATGACCGCTCCTGCTTCGTGCTAAAGTCCACTATCAACTCCTTAGTTTTGCTGACGTTCAGGAGAAGGTTGTTCTCCTGGCACCATCTCTCCAGGTTTGTAACCTCCTGTAGGTAGGCCATCTTGTCGTTGTTGGAGATCAGGCCCACCACAACAGTGTGAATGAATGGTGGAGTCGTATGTGTACAGTGAGTACAGCAGGGGGCTCAGAACACAACCCTGGGGAGCTCCAGTGCTGAGGGTGTGGGTGGATGAGGTGTGTTTTCCCATCCGTACGGCTTGTGGTCTGTCTGTCAGGAAGTTAGAGATCCATTGGCACAGCGGCAGGCTAAGTCCCAGGACCTCCAACTTAGAGGTGAGTGTGGAGGGAATTATTGTGTTAAATGCTGAACTGTAGTCCACAAACAGCATCTTTGTATAATTCCCTTTTCTGTAGTCAAGTCAAGTTTATTTCTGTAGCGCTTTTCACAGCAGACATTGTCTCAAAGCAGCTTTACAGAAATCAACAGTCAAGGTGAATGGTGTGCATTTATCCCTGATGAGCAGCCGTGGCGACTGTGGCAAGGAAAAACTCCCTTAAGTTTTATGAGAAAGTAACCTTAAGTCCAGGTGGCTCACCGTAGTGTGGAGGAGATGAGCAATGGCGTCCTCAGTAGAACAGTTCTGGCGGTACGCGAACTGTAGAGTATCCAGTGTGTCTGGTAGTGAGGCAGTGATGAAGTGATATTATTGGTGATATTATTCACGTGAGCCTCAAAGGAAAGACCCGGGTCAATAATCACACTGAGGTCTTTGACTGCTGTACACACTGAAAAAGAAACACCATCCAGAGATGCTACGGAATCGGAACGATTACTGCTAGATGCATGTGGTCCTAGTAAAAGTACTTCCGTCTTATCTGAGTTGAGAAGAAGGAAGTTATCAAGCATCCACTGTCTAATGTCCTTTACACACTCCTCAACATTTTAAGCTGATCTCTCTCATCTGGCTTTGCTGAAATATACAGCTGTGTATCATCAGCATAGCAATGGAAGCGAATACCATGTTTATGTATAATTTCACCCAGAGGCAGCAGATATAAAGAGAAAAGCAGTGGGCCTAAGACAGATCCTTGTGGAACACCAAAATTTACCTTACAGTGTGGAGAACTCACCATTTACATCAACAAACTGATATCAGTCAAATAAGACCTGAGCTAAGAGAGAGCTGTTCCCTTTATTCCTACAACGTTCTCAAGTCCAGCAAGCTGAAGATGATGATCAATGGTGTGAAAAGCTGCACTAAGGTCGAGCAAAACAAGTAAAGAGACAAAACCCTGATCAGAGGCCAATAACAGTCATTTACCACCTTAACTAGCGCCGTCTCTGTGCTATGATGAGGCCGATGTCCTGACTGATACATTTAAAAAATTGTATTCCTGTCTCTCTGTCTGGCTGTCTGTCTATCTCTCTTCTATCTGTTTGTCTGTTTTGGAGACAAAAGTAGTTAAATAGGTAGACAAACATTTTTCAAGTTTTACATCGTCATGTGACCCACTGATTAGTTTTTCAAACTTTTTTCAGTTGTCCAGATTTTATTTATTTCTGTTTTGTTTTTGTTGTATTTTTTTTATCTGCCTTTTGGTTTTTTTTTGTTTTTTAAACTGGGTGGTGTTTCTTTGGTAAAAAATGTTTTTATGTACCTTTTATTATTTCTGCTTTACTCAAGTCTGTGTGTGTGTGTGTGTGTGTGTGTGTGTGTGTGTGTGTGTGTGTGTGTGTGTGTGTGTGTGTCTGTTAATTTTCTTTAATAATAATCATTTTCATTATTACTTTAAAAGCCCGTGTTTGAAGAGAGAAATTCACCCGAGTGGGTCTTTTTTTTCCCAGAAACCTGAGAGATTTTTCTGATACACAAAAGCCATTTGTTCTTTTCACCTTAATGTTCTCGACGCTCTGAGAACATCCATCCATTTAGAGGGACTATGAATTACGGTTGCCAGGCAACGGGACAGAGAGATTGTAGTTGCGGTGGAGATTGGAAGAGCGAGCTGATGGAATTAATTTTTTGTTCAGTATTGGTCTGTTGGAGCTGCACTGTGAGACTCATGTCTCTGCTTTCCTTCACTTGATTTCCGCTTCTTTAAAGGGCCTTTTGGCTGTGATTTTATTTTTTCCCAGTACATACATGGACAAGTAGATATTAATTCCAGACAAATGTAATATAAATTAAATTCTTCATCCAGATAAAAGGGCGTGTCTGAATTAGACATGGGTGTGCCATAAATTTTAACAAGTGGGTGTGTCTTATTTAGACAGATGGACATGTCTTTGATAACATATCAGAACGAGTGCAAAAATGTGTAAACCTGTTTGTTTTTATGCTAACTGTCTGAGAGTGGTCTCTCTCTCTCTCTCTCTCTTTCTTTTTCTCTCTCTCTCTCTCTGTGTGTGTGTTTGACACAGTGAGGAAACAGAAAGACCTTTCTGTGTGTGTGTGGTTTCTGAGCTGTAACCACAGTCAGGTTGCAGTTTACCTAAAAACACAAGCTTGGATATGAAAACTGCAGTTGTTGCCCCATGTGTATTTGTGAGCTTTTGGACGATAGAATGAAGATTAAAATGCCCCGTGTTGTAGCCCTGCAATGGTCACGGGTGTAGAACAGGGCTGAGGGTTTGGAACGCTCTGGAAACTCACTCCAGTTACACAGCGTATCAGCGAGCAGAGCTTTTATTACTCACCGCAAAAACAATGGGCGCCAGCACTTATGCTATTTATACTGCTTTAATGGAAACAGAAGGATGTGAGAGCGGCTCTAAAGTGACACACACATTACTCTCTCTCTCTCTCTCTCTCTCTCTCTCTCTCTCTCTCTCTCTCTCTCTCTCTCTCTCTCTCTCTCTCTCTCTCTCTCTCACACTCTCACAAAATGTCATGGGTTACAGTGCATACACTTTCACCCACTGCGCTCTCTCTCTCTCTCTCTCTCTCTCTCTCTCTCTCTCTCTCTCACTAACTCAATCTTTCACTCACTCTAATTTTTTTTCCTCTTTTTCTGTCTTTGTCTTTCCCTCTGTTTTCTCTTTCTCCTTCAGTTTCTCTTTTTCTTTCTCTCTTGCCCTCCCCCCAACACACACACACACACACACACACACACACACACACACACACACACACACACACACACACACTGTAACACTGCAATTATGTTGTGTCTCTGTGATTTAGAGGAAATTGATATAAAATGGAAATGACCTCAGCTACAATCCAGTGCTGGGGGTGAGTGGGGATTTTTGGAGGGGGTGGATGCAGTTGTATGTGTGAGTGTTGAGGGTATTTCAGAGGGGGTGGTGGTTATTTTGTTCATTAAAATATAAAAAAACTGCAGCACAAGCAGCCTTTAGGGCAGTAGTGTGTGACCTTGTCACATGACCTCTTCACTTTTTTTTTTTCTTTTGTGTCAGTAGATTAATGTCATGCTCCTATGATAAACATGGTCTCAGACACACACACACACACACACACACACACACACACACACACACACACACACACACAATTTATTATGAATCATTTGCTTACATTCTGTAATCACTGGGCCTCTTGACTTCATTTAATTATTCATCATAATAATAACTATAATAATTATTAACTATGCAACTTATCTATGACGATTTATTTGTCTGGTTGCAAATTATTGTAGATACTTTTTTTTGTTTAAGGGTCAATGTGCAAAAATGTTCTATTTTTGAAGGAATGTAAAATAACCTTTTAAAATTAAAATAACCTTAATGGGGAAAAAAATGCAACAAATAATGCCACGACATTTCTAAACTGCTTTATATATATATATATATATATATATATATATATATATATATATTTGTTAAAAGCAGATGTTAAATTTACATAGTATACAATTTGTTTTAAATGTAAAATAATAGTTTTAAGGCTGAGAATAAGAAGAAAGAAAAGTCACTTCCTTTTCTTTTTTGTGCGTTGCGTTTCATCGAAGTGGTAAAAACATTTACCAGCTTTTCATGCAGAAAGTTTAGCATAGTTTTTATTGTTCATTTGCTTAAGTAAATGTTTACTCACAGTATTAAATGTATATAAATACTGCTATGTAAAGAAAAAACACAATCCTTATTTTATTAGTTTTTATTATAAAAGTTTTTCCATCACATGTATTTTAACAAAATATAATAATAATAATAATAATAATAATAATAATAATTCTTCTTCTTATTATTATTATAATAATTTAAAAAATTATATTATAATAAAAAAATGATTATTATTATTATAAAATAATGTGTGGGTTTTTTATGTATTATTTAATTATATATATATATATTTTTTTTTTTTGATTCGGAATTTCTGACCTGGGCTTCTCCGAGCATCATCACTCCTGAGTGTTTTTCCTGCTCGTCTGTTCGACTTTCATCATTTACGATGAAATCATTAGCATGTTAACTTCCATTATCAGAACCCGTTTCTGCCCCGACATCTTCTCACTGTTCATTATTTTACTTAAAAAAAAAAAAAAAAAAGTAGTGTCCTTTGCCTGAGCCTTGAGACCATCACCCATACACCCTAACACACTTATTATTTTTATTTATTTATTTATTTCTCTGTTAATAATATTTAGTTATAAAGGGTTATTTTTACTTTCCTTAACAGATATAAAATAACTAATGTTAGGTTGATTGATTTTTTTTTTTTTTTACTATTATTGTTAAACAGAAACCTCCAAAGAGAGAACAGAGGGTAAAAGAAGTAGAAAAAGAGAAAAATAAACCGCAAAAAAGAAGAGAATCTTCTGATGAATTGATGATACCCTGGGTACATATCAGCAAATTAAAAACAGATAAGAAAAAGATTACATCATATATATATATATACACACACACACACAATTTACCTATGTCAAACAATCACACAAAGTAAATTGTTAACTAAGTTTCATTTGTTCTGAAGTGTGTGTGTGTGTGTGTGTGTGTGTGTGTGTGTGTGTGTGTGTGTGTGTGTGTGTGTGTGTGTGTGTGTGTGTGTGTGTGTGTGTGTGTGTGTGTGTGTGTGTGTGTGCACATGCTAATCTTTTCCACTGAATTTATTAGAGAAACTTTTCAAATTAGCTTGTTACTTTCATTTCCACAGAAACATTGAGTCAAATGAGTCACTGATCTGAATCATTTACCGAGTCATTTACAAAATCAATTCATCAATTGACACACACACACACACACACACACACACACACACACACACACACACACACACACACACACACACACATAGAGAACATTTTAGTTTTCTGTCATTGTGTTTTGTAGAAACTAAAAAATGTTTTTTTAACATGTATTTTTTTGCATTGTCATAAAATAAATGAGAGAATTTTTTTAATTATATATGTATATAATTTAATATAACAGAATTATATAAGATGCTTGTGTTTGCATTTGTAATTTATTCATTCTTGGATTGTTTCTTAATTTATTTTATCTTTTTAATATTAACCCTATATATTTCTATGTATATATTTGTTGATTCTTCCATTTTTTTTAATCTGTATATTTTCATCTTAAATAATTTTTTACTAATTTAATGTTTATATCCATACAATTAGGTTTTTTTTCTTACTTTCTTTTTTGCTTTCTTTTGTTCTTTCTCTCTGTGTCTGTTTTTTTATTTTCTCATTTTAATTTTATTATTGTTTTACTTTTTTAATCAGCAGCATTAGTCATCTCATATATCTGTCTGTCTGAAATGTACATATCTAGTCTTTTTTTTAGTTACACACACACACACACACACACACACACACACACACACACACACACACACACACACACACACACACACACACACACACATACATTGTGGTTTCAGGTGACTGAAGTCGTTTGTTTAAGGGTTTAAGTGAAGTGTGTTCTGTAAGATTAGTGTGTGTGTCTGTGTGTGTGTGTGTGTGTCACCTGTCCAGCCCCACCTGTCAGGGGCATTGTGGAAAAACAATAGCAGGTGTGTGTGCGTTGAGGGGTGAGTTTCAGCTCACCTGCTGCTGTGGGTGGTGTCGGGTGACGCCCCACACAGGAAGTGATTTTCCCTCAAGACACACAGGAAGCAGGAACACGCCCATAGTTTAAAGGTCAGGGTCAGGGTACAGGTGTGGGTTTAACCTGTTTTGTGTTCCTCCTCCTGCAGATGCAGCAGATGGTGAACTCAGATTCGCGATACGGCGGTCGTCCTCACGGGGACGCTCTCAGACCCAGATTGATGTCAGGAATGGTTCCTCAGGGTCAGCTGACCCCTGGCAACCAATCACAGCTTGGCACTCAGCCGGCCATGAGTGGGAATGGTGGGAATAACGGGAACAGCGGTGCTCGCGGATCACCTTCTCCTCCAGAAAGCAAGTCAGCCACGCCCTCTCCTTCCAGCTCTGTCCATGAGGATGACGCAGATGAGGCTGTGAAGGTCAGAGTCTGTCTGTCTGTCTGTCTGTCTGTCTGTCTGTCTGTCTGTCTGTCTGTTTCACTCACACACACACACACACACACACACACACACACACACACAGGTGCACACAGATGTATGGATATATCCATGCAAATACACACAAACCTGGATGCACAATTATGTACATATGAAAATGTTTGCATACACACTCACACACACGTAAATGTATATGCACGTGCAGGCATGGTTTTACATACTCTGTGTTTATATATAATTATTATTTTTTTCTTCTTTCAGAGTGGAGCAGAGAAGAGAGCAGCTACAGATGTGGCAAAAAAACCCAAAACTCCCAAGAAGAAAAAGAAGAAAGACCCGAATGAGCCTCAGAAACCTGTCTCAGCATACGCTCTGTTCTTCAGAGACACACAGGCTGCCATCAAGGGCCAGAACCCCAACGCCACCTTTGGAGAAGTGTCCAAGATCGTGGCCTCCATGTGGGATGGCCTGGGGGAGGAGCAGAAACAGGTTCCTCAGACATAATTTTTATCTTTTAATTTATATATATATATATATATTATTATTTTTTTTTTTAATTATTATTATTATTATACCCATTCTTTCCTTAACTCTTAGTGCTCGATCTCTAGCTCTTGATCCCAAACCTCTGTGCTCTATTGTCAACTAAATAATCCCAATACACTAATTCCTCACCCCAATCAATGCCTTACCATCTAATCTCTACTTAAGTACTGACTTGTAGGCTTTAATGCTGTCCCCATAACCCCATTCCCTTAATCTCTATTCTTTAACTTTCTCTAATCTTCTTCTTTAATTTCTAATGCCATTCTTTAATCTTAATCCCTAATCCATATCCACCAACCTCTATTTCCTTATGCCTAAACCCTAGTTCCTAAATCTCTAATCCCTACCCTCTGTCTTTTAATGCCTACCTAAATAAAGCCCATCCCTGAATCTATTCCATAATCTATAAACATAAATCCCAAACCTCTAATACCTCAAAACTAATCTTAATCCTGTATTCCCAAATGGTTTAATTTCTAACCTATAATTCATAGCCCCTAAACCCTGTCTCATAATCCCTATCCCTTCATTTTCAATCCTCATAATCTCTATTCTCTAACCTCTAACCCTAAATTCCTCTAATAATCCATATCTCAGGATCCCTACCTCTAATCCCTGTTTCATAATCTCTAATCCCAGATCTCTGTTTCATAATCCCTTCCTCTAAACGTTATACTGAGGTGTATGTGGATAGTTGTGGGTTCTTGTCCTCTGATAAAGCTCTGTTCATAGAATCTTTATAGGTTTCACCCAAAGAGTTGAAGACCCTTTTTTTTCTAACCCTGAAACCAACAGGTTTTCTGGAGGTATAACGGTTCTAACGTTTTATAGGGAATTCTAGAGCATTCTCTTAAAAAAAATGTAAATAAAGAAAGAGGGTAAATTATAAAAAACATGAAAATGAAAGAATGTTGTAATATATAAAATATTAACGTTATTTCAGCAAAAGTGTGTGTATGTGTATATTTTAATAATTTGAGAGTTCATTATTAAAACTGAAAACGGATTGTTCAGATGTTGGTTTTCGACATTTCCCCCTTTTTTTTAGCGCTCATCACGTTCAAAATGCAAATCGAGCAGTAGCTGTGTAGAGGGACGGCCCCTGAGCGTGAAAAAAAACGTAAACAGTAAAAAATAATGACACCATTTTCACCCAGAAGGTTAATTAATTTTTTTACTCGCTCAGGGGCAGTAAAAACAAAAAAAAAACAACAAGAACGTTATCTTGAAACCGTGCAACACCCAGCAAGCAGGCACGCGTGTGTTCATGAGTTTTGTTGTGGTTGGGTTTGATTTTGCACGAAAAGGAAACCCTGATGTTAGATAAGGTTTGTTTTAAGTGTGTGTATGTATGTTTTTCAGTTTTGCGTGTCACAGTATCGTCTCGTATCATCACACATATAAATATTTCACCACTCCTTTCAATGTGTAGCAGTGTGTTATTCACCATCTCCATCAGACAGAAATATGATTTCATCAACCACACTGATGCTTTAGATGTCTCCTGGTGAAGCCACTCCATCATTTAGACGGATACAATAAACATAAAAAACAATTAAAAGTGGACAGGCGAATCTCATTATAAACTGTGTGCTATTGTCTGTAGCTCTGTAGCTACATCATAATTTCCATCAGCCACGCTAAGAGGTGTGGCTTGGCGTATTTTTGGCGTAAGCACTTTTGTATGTGGCTCTGGACAAGGGCGTCTGCTAAATGTCGCAAATGTAAATGTCGAATGTTATTGGCTGATTCGGTTGTTTGTGTTCATCTCAGTTGTATAAGAAGAAGACTGAGACTGCAAAGAAGGAGTATCTGAAACAGCTGGCCGCATACAGAGCCACGCTCGTCTCACAGGTATTTATTTTTTTAAAGTTAAACTGATAGACCTTTGTACAGTTTTTCTGCAGCTTTCATAACAGGAATCAACACAAGTGCTTTATGTTCTACACTTCAAGGTTCTGGATATTCTTAGGGTCCTCTGTATCTAAGGTTGAGCGTTTATGCTGTATGTCTGATGTTTCTGCAGAGTTACAGTGAGCCGGGTGATGTCAAAGTTTCCCAGGCGTCCCAGATGCTTGGCCCTAAACCCCCGTCATTCCAGTCACATCCTGGGCTCTACATGGCTCCTCCTTACTCCCAGCAGCCCCATCTGTCCCCCATGCAGCACGGACTGGCCCGGGGAGGCACCTCTAGGCCCGGCTCTAACCTCACCATGGGCAACATGGCGGCCACGACGCCTCCTCCACTTCAGATCAGCCCCCCGCTGCACCAACACATCAGCCTGCAGCAACAGATGGGCAGCCATAGCATGCCCCTGCACTCTCCGTCTATGGCCCAGGTGACCACACACGTGCAAAAACCTAAATAAGTTTGACCTAAATTATAGTACTATCACAGCAGATTAGCCAATGACTTAATTCTACATTCTATATTCTATAAAACTGTTTAAATTTGAATTAAATAGTTACATTAAATCCATAATCTTATGGATTTAATGTAACTAT
>JBCEWE010000336.1:1595292-1600292 GCA_039877035.1 Silurus lanzhouensis | reverse complement strand
ACACACTGCACCAACGGGTCATACACACACGCACATATACACACACATACATATATACACACACACGCACTGCACCAATAGGTCAGACACACACACTGCACCAACGGGTCATATATACACACACACACACACACACACACACACACACACCGCTGAATAAAGAGGAGACTAAAAGAGATGTGTATAGAATGATGGATGGGGAGATTAATAGAGAGGTGGATAAAAAAAGGATGATAGAATGAGTAAAGAGAGATTTTATTTGTGGCTTTTTGTTTATTTTTTCTTCATCGTGTAATTTAGTTCAGTATAAAATTCACCTGACTCATCATGTGTGTGTGTGTTTGTGTGTGTGTGTGTGTGTGTGTGTTCCACAGTGCTTTGCAGAGGGATAAAGCTCTGTATCTGACCTGATGAAGACCTGAATGAGAAATCCTGCAGGAGCCAAGAGGCAGTTTACACTCCTCACAGTGACGGATACACACCTTCTGTCCTGTCCACTCACACACAAACATACACACACCTCACAAACACACACACCTCACACACACCTCACACAGATGCACAGGTCTGTACGTGTGTGTGCGCGCCATTGTTGCTCTTTCCTCATCACTCGCTCTGTAACAGAAGCGTGTAGTTCTGGGTTCTTTCGGGGTGATAAGGATGTAACCTGTAGGATAAAGTCACGTTCATTTCACTCGCAGGGCTTTAAATACACACCCTGCTGCTGTCAGACCACGTTAATGTAGACACGTGTCACTGTGAGTCTGTCAGCCGTAAAGCACTTACACACACAAGCATCTCATTATTATTATTATTATTATTATTATTATCAGGTGACTATAATGGTGGTTAATAGAACATCTTTTCTTTTAAAATCAAATAAAAAAAGTCATAATCACAGACACCAGTCCAGGTACCAGGGTTTATAAACTTCCTCCTTATACCGTCTCAGGGTCAGAAATTTTCCTTGTCACACTCTTTAGGGATAAACGTATAAATTCCAACTTTTATAACGTCTTTAAATCTGTACAGCTGCTTTGGGACGATGTCCATTGTTAAAATCGCTCTACAAAAAAAGCTGAAGTGACCCCATCTAGAAATGTGTGGCTAAACAGTTAGCTATCACACTACCTGACTACTTCTTCAGGCATATTAAAAAAAGTAACAATGTCAATAATAATAAAAATATCAATAATAATAATAATAATATTAATGGCTTATGTGAACATACATCGAGAGGAAAATGAAACCAAAACTGCTAAATGTTTTATTAGAGAATGTGAATGACTTCTTTACCTCTCTCTCTCTCTCTCTCTCTCTCTCTCTCTCTCTCTCTCTCTCACTCTCACTCACTCACTCTCACTCACTCACTCACTCACTCACTCACTCACTTCCCTGCCTTTAGAACCCGAGCTCTGTTGTGATGATGGAGTGATTGAGTTCATGGTTAATGGCTGTGAACAGTGTAGTGGCTTCTTTCAGCCCTGATCTCCTGTAATTCCTGCTGTAAATAGAGTCTGTGTGATTATTTCCCCTCCAAATCCCTCCTTCTTTTAGTTCCAAAAAAATTTAGACACAAAAACAAAGGGATGAACTTCAAAGGTCCAGAGATGCTGAGCATTGTTGTTTTTTTAATTATCAAGATCTGTGTACAGCCTGAGGTGTCCTGCATGTGGGCACTGAGAAGTTAACAGGTTCTGCATTTCTCACACGGTCCGAAGGATTTTTTGAGAACCCTGAAAAGAAAGTGTAACGATCCAAAGGAACCCTTGAGGAACCGTTTTATTCTGCAGCTTCTCAGTTTCTACAAAAAAGAAGTGGTTATTTGGTTGACTCCTAAAGATTAAAGCCTACAACCAGAGTCCTTTTCTTTTAGAACTGCTTTTAGAAAGTAGCGATGAGGAACCATTGAGGAATCATAGCGCTTTTTATGGCACTAATGCAGGCTTGCTACATGTTTAGAAGTTCTAGCACTGGAGTTAAAGGTTCTCCAGTTCTCTCTTTCTCATGGGTATTTAAAGTTGTTTATGTAGAAGCTTTAAAAAAAAATTAAGAACGCTTGGAACCTTGAGGAACCCAAATGATAACTTGATGTTATTTTTTTGTTCTGATCCCTTTTTCTGAAGTGGAAAACAGACAGAAACCTTCTCAAGTATGCTCAATGAACTGTCTTAACCCCCTCAGCTGGGCAATTTCTACTAAAATCAAAAATAGAAATAATTAGTTACATCTAGAACCCGTGTTTCTCTGGGAATCTCAATGTTTTCTGGAGAACCCTGTAACTGGGTTCTGTCCTTTAGAGCTCCATTATATAAATCTGAGAGCATTTAATGATCCAAAGAACCCTTGAGCAACTTTTTTTACTTTTTATGTTGACTTTCTCACACCCCCTGAAGGATACCGCTATAAAACGCTATAAAACGTGTTGCCATGGTTACGCATCGGTAAAAAAAAACAAAAAATGACTTAATCCAATTTTCCCCCCAGAAATATGCTAGCCTTGAATGTTGTTCTTTGCTTGTTGTCATGGTATTATTCTCTGCCTTCAAAAGGAACCCAGTAAATCAAGTTTTTAGAATGTTTTTAAAATACAATCAACAAAATCTGTTGCTAGGCAACTGTTGTTGTAGAACTAGCCAATCAGAAACGAGCGTTTCCCCATAGCTGTGGTTTAACACATGGTGTATAATTTTTTACGATTATTTTTGATTATACCTTTTATTTGGACTAAACTCGTTATTGCTCACTATTTTGGCCTAAAGGGGCAAAAATAAAATGTATTTAATAAAATAATAAAAATTCCTGGCCTCTCTGGACTTTTGTGCATAATTTAAATTTTTTAAATGATTTTATTGCCATATCTTTTTCTTGGATTTTTTTAATGACGTTGCTGCCATCAGCTGGTGAAATTATTGGGAAATTAAATACATTTATTTTTTATTAGCTGTTTTTGTATGCTGCGGTTCTGCTGTAGGAAATGTGAAGGTTCTGATGCTGATTGGAGGCAGATTGGTGTTGAACCTCGGCATACGGCTGATCATCTCCTCCCCCTCCACATCGTATCTACAGCAGAACCTCCTTCTACGCCTCGCATTTGCACCTATTTATGAGGAAAACTAAATGAGCTGTAGGTGTTTTTATGTTAGGTTGGGTTTTTTTTGTTGTTTATTTTCCACACAACAATGTGAATAATTCTTTATTTAGTTTTTATTGTGTTTAAAGAATAAAATCTGCAGATCTGCATATTTTGTGCAGCAGATGATCAGCGTGTTCTGAGTATTTTTTTTTTTATAAATGTTTTGGGTGCATTTACACATTAATTCTCATTCGCTGTAATAATGAGCTCCACTCTTCTGGGAAGATGTTCCACTGGATTGTGTGGAGATTCATTCAGCTTTAAGAGTGTTAGTAAAGTCAGGTATTGATGTAGGTGTGAAGATGAGGAGGTCTGGGGTGCAGTCAACATTCACATTCATCGCAAATGAGTTTAATAGAGTTGGAGCTCTATAGCAGGAGATCTTCCACTTGATCCATCCTCATCTAAATAACACCAAACATCTATTCATTATAGTTCGATCATTGTTAAGCTTCTCACATGTTCACTGATTGAGGAAAAACTGTTCATGATGATTGCAGTCCTAAAGATTGCAGCAGATTGTTTATATTATCGCAGTATAAATCCATCCTGGTGGTTCTTGAGTTTAACCTCTACAGGAACCTCATTGATCTTTAGGCTGTTCATGTGGAACCATTCTCAGTTGCAGCGAGTGGTCTCCAGCTGATGAGAACTATCAGAAGTCTAGAAGTGGGGCATCAGGCAGGTCCAGAAAGAGGAAAGGGACAGGATCACTGCTACCTCAGGAGGAGCATGTGCAGCTCGACAGAGGAAACACGGATTAATAGGTATGTTTATTGTTCTGTAGATAAGAACACTGTACAGTATAAACAGGGTGCCAGCATTATAACCACTGTGGGAGCACTGGGAGATGAAGCTCTGCCCACTTCACCGTCAACAAAACTAAATCATGTGACAGAACTCAAACATACCAGTACATTAAAGTTTCAAAGGTGCGGTTTAAATTGCGTTATTACCACCAACCAATCACAAGCATGACTTAGCTGCTGTAGCTCAGGTAGTTAATCAGGTGTAACTTAGGCTCCGCCCACTCTGACCTAGAGGCATCAATACTTTATAATTATTTTATTGAACAATATTTGATTTGAAAGATTCCTGTACGAGTCTCATGTAGAAAACTTGATAACGATTATTAAGAAAGTATTAACTATTAAGAAAACATGAATAACGCTTCAAACTAAAAGTAAATTAAAAGTATTGTATTTATTAATGGTGATTAAAAGTGCTCTGAATGCTACACGTTAAGGTACATGCTGTGAGCTCCAGACCTGTGTACGGGTTTAAACAGGATTGTGTGACGTGAGGAAACACTGCCACCTGCAGGTGATTTACAGACTAACACAAATTATCGTTTAAGTCTCAAGTGCACAGTGTCATCAACATCAACTCGAAAGAATGTTTTAGAAATGTGCATATAAGTATATTAGGGCTGTCAATTAATAAAAAAATTATTTGCGATAAATCGAAGATTGTTATGAGTTAACGCGTGATTTATCACAACTTAATCTGCATATCATCTGTTTCAAATGTACCTTAATTTATTCAAGTTTTTAATACTCTGATCAACATGGACATGGAGAATGTTTATTAATAGTGAAAGCAAACTCAACATAGAGCATGAAGACAAAATATTATTTTACATGTTTAAAGTAATTATAATGTTTTATATGACGTAAATCATCAGGACACCAAACAGAACTTTTACTTTGTTTCCACACGGACGGTTTTAATTGCCGGATGTGAGCATCATGGCGGATTTTGGTGCTGATTTGGGACTTTGGCGCATCAGTAAAACAAATGTTTAATGATTAAAAAATATTTTTGGGTGGAATTAATTTATTTTGATATCTGAGTAAAGAAAGGA
>JBCEWE010000336.1:1535292-1590292 GCA_039877035.1 Silurus lanzhouensis | reverse complement strand
CAGAAACAGCCACGGGAAAGAAGCTATTTTTCAGTCTATTTGTTTTGGCTCTGAGACAACGGTAGCGTGAAGTGTAAACAGTCTGTGGTTGGGGTGAGAGGGATTTTTGATGCCCCTCGCTCTTTGCAAACAGAAAAGTTCTGGAAAAGTTCTCCAAGGTGGGTTGTTCAATACTGATGATTGGTTCAGCGGTTTTCACCACCCTCTTAAGGGCTTTACAGGCTGAAGCTGTGTAGCTGCTGTACCACATTGAGCGGTAAAAGTTCTCCAGTATCCTGTAGCACAGACGGGACTTTTTAAGTCTCCGAAAATATAGGCGCTGTTGTGCCTTTCTGATTAGGATGGAGGAGTTCAGTGACCAGGTGAGGTCCTCAGAGATGTGTATTCCAAGGAACTTGAAGCTGGGTACATTTCTGAAAGCATGTCTAAAATCCACAATGACCTCCTTGGTCTTTTTGGTGTTAAGCTCCAGGTTATTGTCCTCACACCATGCTACTAGGTGCTGGATCTTCTCCCAGTAAGCCGCCTCGTCGTTACCTTTAATCAGGCCTACCACTGTGGTGTCGTCTGCAAACGTTATAATGCTGTTTGAGGTATGGACAGGTATGCAGTCATGGGTGAAAAAAGTTCTGTTGCAGTCGAGTGCTTTGGCACCGGCACGATGGTAGCAGACTTGAAGCAGGTGGGGACGATTGCCTGGGCCAAGGACAGATTAAAGATGTCCGTGAAGACCTGGGCCATCAGGGCCAGCTGCTTTCCTTGCATTCACCTTTCCCAGGGTGGTGCACACTTCAGAGGTGGAGAGTGTAAGTGGCTGCTCACCTGGTAATGGCTCTGTTTTGAGCAAGGGCTCCATGTTCCAGGTGTTGCGTTGGGTGGTTTGCGGTCACTGATAGCCTGTATTCCTTACCACATGCATCGGGGGTCAGCAGAATTGAAGTGCTCCTCAATCTGCTGTTTGTAAGCATGTTTGCCTTGCAGATTCCCGTTCTCTCGGCTCTGGCGACACTGTAGGCCTCCCGGTCTCCAGACCTGAAGGCGGCATTGCATGCTTTGAGCAGGAGACGGACCTCCTGGTTCATCCATGGCTTCTGATTGGGGAACACTTTGATGTTTTTTAGTCTAGTCACTCGATCCACACAGCTATTGATGTGATCAAGAACAGCGTTGCTGTAGGTGTTGATGTTGGTGATGGAATCAGTCGTGGCCTGTGAAGCGAATTCACTCCAGTCTGTGTGTGAGAACTGCTGCTGGAAAAAAGCGTCAGCCCCATCCAGCCAAACTTTAACAGTCCTGATAGTGGGTTTCACACGTCTGATGACTGGAGAGTACTTGGGCAGTAGAAACAATGAGAGATGGTCTGATTGTCTGGGGTGGGGGAGGGGTGTGACTCTGTAAGCATCGGCCACACTTGAATATACATGATCCAGAGTTTTTTGTCCCCTGGTGAAACAGGACACATTCTGTTGGAATTTTGGCAGAACAGATCTTAAATTGCAGTGATTAAAATCCCCAGCAACAATAACGGCTCCATCGGGATGCACTTCTGCAGTTTGTTGATAGCAGAACTTAGTTCTTTCATGGCTATGCTAGCCTTAGCATCCGGGGGGACATACACTGCTATCACAACAATGCATGTGAACAGACATGGTAAATAAAAGGGTCTGCACATAATGATCAGGTATTCAAGATCAGCAGAGCAGTGAGACTGAACATTGGCTAGAAAAATACTTGGAAGCGCTGGTCGATGTGGGTTTAGCTTTAACTTAGCCCGAAGTCCTCCACGTTTTCCCGTCTCTGTTTTCAGTCACTGCGTCAGCACCGGACACGTCCGGTCGGGATAAAGGGCTCGCTGTGTTGCGGCTTCCTTATGAGCTCCAGTGGTTTCTGGTCAAATGTGAAAATAAAGTCTGAAACAGAGTTTGTGCAGATGTGACCAATATCTAAAAGTGACTGTCTGTTGAATGATATGCTTGCATGACAAAATCGCGCAAGCATGCAGGAGAATAGTGCATAAATAAGCACAAATACGGCAAATCTAAAGAGACGCTGAGCCTCGCGATGTGTACGCACCGCCATTTTGATCTCGGTTGCTAGGATAGGAAGGGCTGTCCATAGGATAGGATCCTATCCTATAGTCCATTGGATAGGAAGTAGAAGTGCGAACCAGTGGGGAATGCTGGCAGTCGGGATCCAGGTCACACACCGTAGTCATCGAGTAGGTCCGACATGAGACAGTAATGAGAGAACGAGGCAGCGTGACAGCTACCGTGGGGGGTGTGGCAGGTGGATCCCTGACACATATATTGTGAAAAGCAGGAGTCCTAGAACTGAACCATAATTTACTAGCATTAACCTGAATAGCTCTCGATTTAAGTCTACAAAATGGTAACGATCAGACAGGTAGGATTTAAACCAGCTTAATGCCTGTCCCTGAATCTTCTTCTTCTTCTTCTTTCGGCTGCTCCCATTAGGGGTCGCCACAGCGGATCATCCGTCTCCATACCACTCTGTCCTCTACATCTGCCTCTTTTACACCAACTACCTGCATGTCTTCCCTCACCACATCCATGAACCTCCTTCTTGGCCTTCCTCTTTTCCTCCTACCTGGTGGCTCCATCCTCAGCATTCTTCTACCAATATAATTCATGTCCCTCCTCTGCACATGTCCAAACCATCTCAATCTCGCCTCCCTCACCTTGTCACCAAAACATCCTACATGCGCTGTCCCTCTAATAAACAAATTTCTAATCTTATCCATCGTCGTCACTCCCAACGAAAACCTCAACATCTTCAGCTCTGCTACCTCCAGCTCCACCTCCTGTCTTTTACTCAATGCCACTGTCTCTAAACCATACAACATCGCAGGTCTCACCACAGTCCTATAAACTTTCCCTTTCAATTTTGCAGATACCCTACTATCACAAATCACTCCTGTCACTCTTCTCCACCCACTCCACCCTGCCTGCACTCTTTTCTTCACTTCTCTAACACACTCTCCATTACTTTGCACTGTTGACCGCAGGTACCTGAATTCCTCCACCTTCTGAAGCTCTTCTCCCTGCAACCGCACCACTCCACTGCCCTCCCTCTCATTCACACACATGTATTCTGTCTTACTCCTACTGAGTTTCATTCCCCTTCTCTCCAGCGCATATCTCCACCTCTCCAGGCTCTTCTCAACCTGCTCCCTACTCTCACAACAAATCACAATATCATCCGCAAACATCATAGTCCAGGAAAACTCCTGTCTGACCTCGTCCGTCAACCTGTCCATCACCACTGCAAACAGGAAAGGGCTCAGGGCCGATCCTTGATGCAGTCCAACCTTCACTCTAAACCAGTCTGTCGTACCTACTGCACACTTCACTGCCGTCACACTGTCCTCATACATGTCCTGCACCACCCTCACATACTTCTCTGACACACCTGACTTCCTCATACAATACCACAACTCCTCTCTTGGCACCCTGTCGTACGCCTTCTCTAAATCCACAAATACACAATGCAATTCTTTCTGTCCTTCTCTATACTTCTCCATCAACATTCTCAAAGCAAATAAGGCATCTGTGGTGCTCTTCCTCGGCATGAAACCATACTGTTGCTCACAGATGGTCACCTCTTCTCTCAGCCTGGCTTCCACTACTCTTTCCCATAGCTTCATGGTGTGACTGATCAACTTAATACCCCTGTAGTTACTGCAGGTCTGCACATCTCCTTTATGCTTAAAGATCGGTACCAGCACACTTCTTCTCCATTCCTCAGGCATCTTCTCACCTTCCAAAATCCTGTTAAACAATCTGGTCAAAAACTCCACTGCCATCTCTCCTAAACATCTCCACGCTTCTACCGGTATGTCATCTGGTCCAACCGACTTTCCACTCTTCATCCTCTTAAGCGCTGCTCTCACTTCCTCCTTACTAATCCTATCTACATCCTGCTTCACCAACTCCACATCATCCAACCTTCTCTCTCTCTGATTTTCCTCATTCATCAGCTGCTCAAAATACTCCCTCCACCTTCTCAACACACTCTCCTCACTAGTCAACACATTTCCCTCTCCATCCTTTACTGCTATAACTTGCAGTACATCCTTTCCAGCTCGGTCCCTCTGTCCGGCCAATCGGTACAAATCCTTTTCTCCTTCCTCAGTGTCCAACCTCTCATACAGCTCCTCATATGCCTTTTCCTTGGCTTTCGCCACATCCCTCTTAACCTGCTGCCGCATCTCCTTGTACTCCTGCCTACTTTTCTCATCACTCTGTCTATCCCACTTCTGTTTTGCCAACCTCTTTCTCCTTATGCTCTCCTGCACTTCCACATTCCACCACCACGTCTCCTTGTCTTCCTTTCTATTTCCAGATGTCACACCAAGTACTTTTCTAGCTGCCTCCCTCATCACTCCTGCAGTAGTTGCCCAATCATCCAACACCTCCTTAACACCACTGAGCCTCTCTCTGACCTCTTCCCTGAACCTCACACTACACTCTTCCTCCTTCAGTTTCCACCATCTTATTCTTCTTTCAGTCCTCACTCTCCTCCTCTTCTTCTTCGCCTCCAGAACCATCCTACAGACCACCATCCTATGCTGTCTAGCTACACTGTCCCCTGCCAACACCTTACAGTCGCCAATCTCCTTCAGGTTGTATCTCCTGCATAGCACATAGTCCACCTGTGTGCACCTTCCTCCACTCTTATACGTCACCCTATGATCCTCCTTCTTCTTAAAATAAGTGTTCACCACTGCCATTTCCATCCTTTTAGCAAAATCTACCACCATCTGCCCTTCCACATTCCTCTCCTTAAAACCATACCTACCCATCACCTCCTCGTCACCTCTGTTCCCTTCACCTACATGCCCATTAAAGTCCGCCCCAATCACCAATCGTTCTTTCCTAGGTACACCATCTACCACTTCATCTAATTCACTCCAGAATCTTTCCTTCTCCTCCATCTCACAGCCAACTTGTGGAGCATAGGCACTGATGACATTTATCATCATCCCTTCAACTTCCACCTTCACGATCATCACCCTATCAGAAACTCTCTTCACCTCCACTACACTCTTACTGTACTCTTCCTTCAGAATCACCCCTACACCATTTCTCTTTCCATCCACACCATAATAAAACAGTTTAAATCCACCTCCAAAGTTCCTGGCCTTACTCCCTTTCCACTTGGTCTCCTGAACACACAGCATATCTACCTTTCTCCTCTCCATCATATCAGCTACTTCTCTCCCTTTACCCGTCATAGTACCAACATTTAAAGTACCAACCCGAACCTCCACTCTCCTACACTGCTCCTTTCCCTGCCGTCTCTGTAGACGTCTTCCTCCTCTCCTTTTCCTCCTTCGGCCAACAGTAGCCCAATTTCCACCGGTACCCTGTCGGCTAACGATACCTGTGGCGGTCGTTGTTAACCCGGGCCTCGACCGATCCGGTATGAAATTCTCATTTGTGATCCGCATATTTGATTTGGCACATGTTTTACGCTGGATGCCCTTCCTAATGCAACTCTCCCCATTTACCCGGGCTTGGGACCGGCACTAAGAGTGCACTGGCTTGTGCCTTCCTAATGGCTGGGTTAATGCCTGTCCCTGAATGCCGATGTAATTCTGTAAGTGATCCAGGAGGAGATCATAATCTATAGTGTCGAATGCAGCACTAAGATCTAGTAAAACTAACAGCAAGATGAACCACAATTGTTTTTCTAATATTATCTATTTTTTCATTGAAGAAAATCATAAAGTCCTCACTACTAAACTGTGATGGAACACAATGTTCAGAGCCCTGATTTGTAGTTAGTTTAGCTACTGTACTGAAAAGGAACCTGGGATTGTTTTTGTTGTTTTCTATGAGTTTGCTCAGGTGTTCAGCTCTAGCAGCTTTTAGCGCCTGTCTGTAGCTGAGCATACTGTCTTTATACGCAATTCTAAATACCTCCAATTTAGTTTTCCTCCATTTTCTCTCCAGATTACGGGCTGTTCTCTTGAGGGCATGCGTATGACTATTATACCAAGGTGCAGGTGCTTGTTCTCTAACCTTTTTTAACCGGATGGGGGCAACGGTGTCTATTGTGCTAGTGAGGATAAGGTCTATGTTGTTAGTTATTTCATCAAGATTATTATCAGTTATGGGTTTAGTGAGAAATTGAGATAAATCAGGCAGGTTATTTATGAATCTGTTCTTAGTGGTTGGAACAATAATCCTACCAGTCGATAACGTGGTGCAACACGGCTAATCTGCTCTACCGGTAGTGTGAACAGTATGAGGTAATGGTCTGTGATGTCATCACTCTGAGGTAAAATATCTATATCAGTGACGTCTGCTCCGTGGGATATTATTAAGTCTAATGTGTGGTTAAAGCGATGAGTTGGTCCGGTGACGTTTTGTTTAACCCCAAAAGAGTTTAATAAGTCGACAAATGATAATCCTAGAGCATCGTTTACATCATCTACATGAATATTAAAATCTCCTACAAGCAGCACTTCATCAAAATCGATCAAGAGATCTGATAGAAAACAAGCAAACTCTTGAAGAAAATCAGCGTAGGGTCCTGGGGGTCTGTACACGGTGACCAGAGCCAGAGACAGTAGGGGTTTTCTATGGATGTCTAAAAGTACAACTTTAAGAACGAGCACTTGAAATGATTTAAACCTGAATTCTAATCTCTGACTGACATTAACAGAGGCACTATAAGGTTTGTGTACTTGTAACTATTTGGTTTGTTGTATAAATGTTGTCATAGTTGTAAATTGCATGATTTCTTACCATTTAGATGGTGTGAAGTATCCTAGAGATGTTATCTGATAGCACTGCTGCTCCAGCTCTGCTGGGGTGCAGGCCATCAGGGTGGAAGAACCTCGGACGCTCCCAGAGCAGCGTCTTCCTCTGCTGCAGCATCCGGGGTCCCCAATGCCCCGGTGCCGGAGTGAACGATACCTGGGCGGGCCGTGTGGTAGGTGCACTGGGCAGGGAGACACGCGGAGTTGAGCTGCTGGGAGCATTTGGTTCAACCCGAGAATTTACCAGGGGCAGAGGAGGGAAGTAACGAAGTACAAATACTTTGTTACTGTATTTAAGTAGATTTTTTTGGTATCAGTTTTTTACTCCACTATTTATTTTTCAGACTTTTCACTTTTACTCATCACATTTTTACACAAATATCTGTACTTTCTACTTCTTACATTTTCAAAACCGGCTCGTTACTTTAGTTTTAATAAAGTCCTGATGTAGACTAGTTTACGAAGCTCAGAATCAGCAGGCAGAAAGCAACAAGAAGTAAAGCTAACGTGGATGAGACAGAGGGAGTCAGTGATGTAAACATGACATCATCATCATCATCATCATCATCATCATCATCATCATCTTTTCTCTGCTTGTGTTCTATATGTAGATGTTCAGCCTGGACACATTCATTGTCCATTCATATATACTTATATATATTCATATACATTCATTGTCCATATTTTATATATATATATATATATATATATGGTAAAAACAGAAATGTGCAGAAATTTCTGACAGCCAAATATAAATATATATTTGGCTGTCAAAAATCAAATGCAAATTCTTTTAAACGGCACTAAATTTTATGTTCTACACGATCAATTCAGCGCACATTTCTGTTTTTACCATTTTTATAAAAAAATATAAATACATAAATAAAATAAATATAAAAGAAGCGAATTTAAAACCTTAACCAAAACATTCATTTATTCACAACGTCCTTTCTTTAATTAGATATAAAATAAATAAATAAACTCCACCGAAAAAATCCATTGGTAATCAGTAAACTTTTGTTTTATTTCTGCTACAAGTCTCAAATCAAACACCAAATCCACCATGTTTTACACAATTTATCCTCTGGGTGGCGTTTTGTGGGTTTTTCCCTCATATTTGAGAAACGAACTTAAATTACATCATTCAAGTCTGTAAAATGACTACTATATATATGATTATATATATATATATATATATATAAGTTTCTTGACTTGAAGAGGTGCAGTTTCTCCTTTAACTCTTATCTCCTTTATCTATCTATCTATCTATCTATCTATCTATCTATCTATCTATCTATCTATCTATCTATCTATCTATCTATCTATCTATCTATCTATCTATCTATCTATCATATGATGTGGGGTCCAGTTACGAGCGGGACACTAAAACAGGTAGAAGTAATAACTACTTAAGCACTTCTATCTAAATTAACTAAAGATGAGTGGACTTTTGCCATGATCAAGTGTATGATCAGGTATATAATCAAGTGTGTATGATCAGGTGTGTATGATCAAGTGTATGATCAGGTATATAATCAAGTGTGTATGATCAGGTGTGTATGATCAAGTGTATGATCAGGTATATAATCAAGTGTGTATGATCAGGTGTGTATGATCAAGTGTATGATCAGGTGTGTATGATTAGGTGTGTATGATCAGGTGTATGATCAGGTGTGTATGATCAAGTGTATGATCAGGTATATAATCAGGTGTGTATGATCAGGTGTGTATGATCAAGTGTATGATCAGGTATATAATCAGGTGTGTATGATCAGGTGTGTATGATCAGGTGTATGATCAGGTATATAATCAGGTGTGTATGATCAAGTGTATGATCAGGTATATAATCAGGTGTGTATGATCAAGTGTATGATCAGGTATATAATCAAGTGTGTATGATCAGGTGTGTATGATCAGGTGTATAATCAGGTGTGTATGATCAGGTGTGTATGATCAGGTGTGTATGATCAGGTAGATAGGTATATAATCAGGTGTGTATGATCAGTGTATGATCAGGTATATAATCAGGTGGTATGATCAGGTATATAATCAGGTGTGTATGATCAAGTGTATGATCAGGTATATAATCAGGTGTGTATGATCAGGTGTATGATCAGGTATATAATCAGGTGTGTATGATCAAGTGTATGATCAGGTATTTAATCAGGTGTGTATGATCAAGTGTATGATCAGGTATTTAATCAGGTGTGTATGATCAGGTGTGTATGATCAAGTGTATGATCAGGTATATAATCAGGTGTGTATGATCAGGTGTGTATGATCAAGTGTATGATCAGGTATATAATCAGGTGTGTATGATCAGGTGTGTATGATCAAGTGTATGATCAGGTATATAATCAGGTGTGTATGATCAAGTGTATGATCAGGTATATAATCAGGTGTGTATGATCAGGTGTATGATCAGGTATATAATCAGGTGTGTATGATCAAGTGTATGATCAGGTGTATATGATCAAGTGTATGATCAGGTATATAATCAGGTGTGTATGATCAGGTGTATGATCAGGTGTGTATGATCAAGTGTATGATCAGGTATATAATCAGGTGTGTATGATCAGGTGTATGATCAGGTGTGTATGATCAAGTGTATGATCAGGTATATAATCAGGTGTGTATGATCAAGTGTATGATCAGGTGTGTATGATTAGGTGTGTATGATCAAGTGTATGATCAGGTATATAATCAGGTGTGTATGATCAAGTGTATGATCAGGTGTGTATGATTAGGTGTGTATGATCAAGTGTATGATCAGGTATATAATCAGGTGTGTATGATCAAGTGTATGATCAGGTATATAATCAGGTGTGTATGATCAAGTGTATGATCAGGTATATAATCAGGTGTGTATGATCAAGTGTATGATCAGGTGTATATGATCAAGTGTATGATCAGGTATATAATCAGGTGTGTATGATCAGGTGTATGATCAGGTGTGTATGATCAAGTGTATGATCAGGTATATAATCAGGTGTGTATGATCAAGTGTATGATCAGGTGTGTATGATTAGGTGTGTATGATCAAGTGTATGATCAGGTATATAATCAGGTGTGTATGATCAAGTGTATGATCAGGTGTGTATGATTAGGTGTGTATGATCAAGTGTATGATCAGGTATATAATCAGGTGTGTATGATCAAGTGTATGATCAGGTATATATTCAGGTGTGTATGATCAAGTGTATGATCAGGTGTGTATGATCAAGTGTATGATCAGGTGTGTATGATTAGGTGTGTATGATCAAGTGTATGATCAGGTATATAATCAGGTGTGTATGATCAGGTGTGTATGATCAAGTGTATGATCAGGTGTATATGATCAAGTGTATGATCAGGTATATAATCAGGTGTGTATGATCAGGTGTATGATCAGGTGTGTATGATCAGGTGTATGATCAGGTGTGTATGATCAAGTGTATGATCAGGTGTGTATGATCAGGTGTATGATCAGGTGTATGATCAGGTGTATGATCAGGTGTGTATGATCAGGTGTATGATCAGGTATATAATCAGGTGTGTATGATCAGGTGTGTATGATCAAGTGTATGATCAGGTATATAATCAGGTGTGTATGATCAGGTGTGTATGATCAGGTGTATGATCAGGTGTGTATGATCAGGTGTATGATCAGGTGTGTATGATCAAGTGTATGATCAGGTGTGTATGATCAGGTGTATGATCAGGTGTGTATGATCAGGTATATAATCAGGTGTGTATGATCAGGTGTGTATGATCAAGTGTATGATCAGGTATATAATCAGGTGTGTATGATCAGGTGTGTATGATCAGGTGTGTATGATCAGGTGTGTATGATCAGGTGTATGATCAGGTGTGTATGATCAAGTGTATGATCAGGTGTGTATGATCAGGTGTATGATCAGGTGTGTATGATCAGGTGTATGATCAGGTGTGTATGATCAGGTGTGTATGATCAGGTGTGTATGATCAGGTGTATGATCAGGTGTGTATGATCAGGTGTATGATCAGGTGTGTATGATCAAGTGTATGATCAGGTGTGTATGATCAGGTGTATGATCAGGTGTGTATGATCAGGTGTATGATCAGGTGTGTATGATCAAGTGTATGATCAGGTGTGTATGATCAGGTGTATGATCAGGTGTGTATGATCAGGTGTGTATGATCAAGTGTATGATCAGGTATATAATCAGGTGTGTATGATCAGGTGTGTATGATCAGGTGTGTATGATCAAGTGTATGATCAGGTATATAATCAGGTGTGTATGATCAGGTGTGTATGATCAGGTGTGTATGATCAAGTGTATGATCAGGTGTGTATGATCAGGTATATAATCAGGTGTGTATGATCAGGTGTGTATGATCAGGTGTATGATCAGGTGTGTATGATCAGGTGTGTATGATCAAGTGTATGATCAGGTGTGTATGATCAGGTGTATGATCAGGTGTGTATGATCAAGTGTATGATCAGGTGTGTATGATCAGGTGTGTATGATCAAGTGTATGATCAGGTGTGTATGATCAGGTGTGTATGATCAAGTGTATGATCAGGTGTGTATGATCAGGTGTGTATGATCAGGTGTGTATGATCAAGTGTATGATCAGGTGTGTATGATCAGGTGTATGATCAGGTGTGTATGATCAGGTGTGTATGATCAGGTGTATGATCAGGTGTGTATGATCAAGTGTATGATCAGGTATATAATCAGGTGTGTATGATCAGGTGTGTATGATCAAGTGTATGATCAGGTGTGTATGATCAGGTGTGTATGATCAGGTGTATGATCAGGTGTGTATGATTAGGTGTGTATGATCAGGTGTGTATGATCAGGTGTGTATGATCAAGTGTATGATCAGGTATATAATCAGGTGTGTATGATCAGGTGTGTATGATCAGGTGTGTATGATCAGGTGTGTATGATCAGGTGTGTATGATTAGGTGTGTATGATCAGGTGTGTATGATCAGGTGTATATGATCAGGTGTGATATAATCAGGTGTGTATGATCAGGTGTGTATGATCAAGTGTATGATCAGGTATATAATCAGGTGTGTATGATCAGGTGTGTATGATCAAGTGTATGATCAGGTATATAATCAGGTGTGTATGATCAGGTGTGTATGATCAGGTGTGTATGATCAAGTGTATGATCAGGTGTGTATGATCAGGTATATAATCAGGTGTGTATGATCAGGTGTGTATGATCAGGTGTATGATCAGGTGTGTATGATCAGGTGTATGATCAGGTGTGTATGATCAGGTGTATGATCAGGTGTGTATGATCAAGTGTATGATCAGGTATATAATCAGGTGTGTATGATCAGGTGTGTATGATCAAGTGTATGATCAGGTGTGTATGATCAGGTGTGTATGATCAGGTGTATGATCAGGTGTGTATGATTAGGTGTGTATGATCAGGTGTGTATGATCAGGTGTGTATGATCAAGTGTATGATCAGGTATATAATCAGGTGTGTATGATCAGGTGTGTATGATCAGGTGTGTATGATCAGGTGTGTATGATTAGGTGTGTATGATCAGGTGTGTATGATCAGGTGTATATGATCAAGTGTATGATCAGGTATATAATCAGGTGTGTATGATCAGGTGTGTATGATCAAGTGTATGATCAGGTGTGTATGATTAGGTGGGTATGATCAGAGTTGTGTATGATCAGGTGTGTATGATCAGGTGTGTATGATCAGGTGTATGATCAGGTGTGTATGATCAGGTGTGTATGATCAGGTGTATGATCAGGTGTGTATGATCAGGTGTGTATGATCAGGTGTGTATAATGAGGTGTGTATGATCAGGTGTGTATGATTAGGTGTGTATGATCAGGTGTGTATGATCAGGTGTGTATAATGAGGTGTGTATGATCAGGTGTGTATGATCAGGTGTGTATGATCAGGTGTATGATCAGGTGTGTATGATCAGAGGTGTGTATGATCAGGTGTATGATGAGGTGTGTATGATCAGAGGTGTGTATGATCAGAGGTGTGTATGATCAGGTGTGTATGATCAGGTGTGTATGATCAGGTGTGTATGATCAGAGGTGTGTATGATCAGGTGTATGATCAGGTGTGTATGATCAGAGGTGTGTATGATCAGGTGTATGATGAGGTGTGTATGATCAGAGGTGTGTATGATCAGGTGTATGATGAGGTGTGTATGATCAGGTGTGTATGATCAGAGGTGTGTATGATCAGGTGTGTATGATCAGAGGTGTGTATGATCAGGTGTGTATGATCAGGTGTGTATGATCAGAGGTGTGTATGATCAGGTGTGTATGATCAGAGGTGTGTATGATCAGGTGTGTATGATGAGGTGTGTATGATCAGGTGTGTATGATCAGAGGTGTGTATGATCAGGTGTGTATGATCAGAGGTGTGTATGATCAGGTGTGTATGATCAGGTGTGTATGATCAGGTGTGTATGATCAGAGGTGTGTATGATCAGGTGTGTATGATCAGGTGTGTATGATCAGGTGTGTATGATCAGGTGTGTATGATCAGAGGTGTGTATGATCAGGTGTGTATGATCAGGTGTGTATGATCAGGTGTGTATGATCAGAGGTGTGTATGATCAGGTGTGTATGATCAGGTGTGTATGATCAGGTGTGTATGATCAGAGGTGTGTATGATCAGGTGTGTATGATCAGGTGTGTATGATCAGGTGTGTATGATCCAGTAAATGATTTACCAATTATACATATTATATTATGAAGAGTGAAACAGTCAGTACCTGAAACAGAAACTGCTGTGTAGGAGCTTCAAACTGGGTGAGGAACAACCAACCAAACTCTGCTACTAAGGTGAGGGTGTGGTAGACTAAACTGAGAACAGCAACCAGACACAAGGTAGGTACAGAAGTTCACTCAGATACTGCGGCGTGAGAGCGTTAAGTGCTTTATACGTCAGTAGTAGTATTTTATAATCAGTGTGAGATGTAATTGGGAGCAGTGTAGATGATTAAAACAGGGCTGATGTGCTCATATTTCCTAGATCTAGTGAGGACTCTTGCTGCTGCATTCTGAACTAACTGAAGCTTATTTCTGCACTTACTCCAACACCCAGACAGTAAAGCGTTACAGTAGTCTGATCTAGATGTTACAAAAACATCTACTAGTGACTGCAGTATTCAGTCCAGAACTGAGATTAGATCAGATTTTATAGTATTTGAGATTATTGAATATAAAGAACGTTTTTTAGACTAAAGGCTTTTGTGCAATGGAAAGATTTCATGGATGATCAAGGTTCTTCACAGAACCATACACCTTGACAAAGAACCTGTCATTTAATTAGTGTAGTGGTACAGGATCTCACCAAATCCCACAGAAGTCCTAAAAAACTCCTGTGTTTGGCTTTTATAATTCATTAACTCGCTTCAGGTTCAGCTTTTGTTTTTACAGTGTTATTGATTAAAATGTTGACGCTGTTTTTTTAACAGAACACGAATCGATCACAGACGAGTGAAGTAATGAAGAACAAACACTTTGTTACTGTACTTCAGTAGATTCTTCTGGTGTCAGTTTTTTACTTCACTATTTATTTTTCATCTTTTTACTTTTACTCAATACATTTTTACACAAATATCTGTACTTTCTACATCTTACATTTTAAAAACAGACTCATTACTTTAGTTTGAATTGATATAAATTAATTGCAAATATATCAATATTTTTTCTTCTCATTGTTTTCAGCACATGAAGATGTTTCCTGTCATTGTGCTGCTTTTTCAATCCACTGGTAGATCATCAGGAGTCTCTCTCACACACCACAGACGTAGACTAGTTTCTGAAACTCACAGTGAGCAGGCAGGAGGCAGTAAGAAGTCTGGGGTTAATGTGGATGAGACAGAGGGAGTCAGTGATGAGAACATGAGTGAGAACAGACACATTCCTGATCATCATCATCTTATTTTCTCTGCTGGTGTTCTACATGGTGGATCTTCAGTCTGATACATTCATTAGAGAACAACATTTTAATTTTTTTGGTATATTAATCTGATGTAATGTTTAGTTACAGCGTGACACTAAAACAGGCAGTAATAATCACTAGTTCTTACTGAAGAACATGTCGGAGCCCAAACTTCTTTACTGTAACCTGAGTGAAAAAGTGCAGTCAGAACTTCAACTTTTACCAGAATCGTTTAAAACCTCAGTATCTGCACTTCTACTGAGTGAAGGATGTGTGGACTTTTAACATCTCTGATTATTTGCTACTTGGTTTGTACTGATCCCGATCCTGATCCTGAATGTAATGTGTAATCTGTTCAGTATGAATCAGTCACAGGACATTTTATTCAGTGCCTCTGTCGGCTGATGGGGATGATTTCCTCCTGCTGAGGTTCATGTTTTAGATGCTGTTGTGTTTATTTCTTATTACAGTATTTTTAATCCCATTCAACATTTAGTCTCCATGTGCTGTTATAAAAATGCTTCCAATAGATTTTGTGGAGATTCATTCAGAATCAATACAATTCTGTGTCTCCAACAGTTTGGAGAAAAGTCACTCAGTGTATGTTTTGAAAAATCAGGTGTAAATCTAACTTTAGTTTATAAAAGCGTATTTAAACGGGCTAAAGTGCGAACCAGTGTTATAGAAAATAAATGAATTAAACTGAATCAAAAGTCTAGAAAAAAGTTTTTATTAACAGGAAATGTGAAAATGATCCGTCTAAAATATTAAACAAATCATCTAAAAAAAAAAAATCATCTCTCTCTCTGTATATATAAACACAATAAGATTTAGAGGAAGAGATCTAGAGTCGAAACTCTCGGCTAATTCACGCAGTCAGGAGAGACGTCTTACAGCATCCATCAACCTGATCAGTTATTGTTCATCTCACAACCAAAGACTTTAATATCGGCACAGAGGTGAAATCATTGAAACAGAGTGTATTGTATACATGTGAGAGAAGTGAAGTGAAGTTATAAGGTGTGTTTTGAATTTTCAGTACATCTGTGATCAGATTTGTTTTTTTTTTTAATATACAAACATTATATTTAACTGTCACAGTTTTTTTCCAAAGCTTTTCTAAACCAGTATTCAAGAGACAACATTTCTTTTATTTCTAGTAATAAAAATATACACTATTTACATTAAATACAAAGATAACGTGAAGTTCCTATTGCTGTTTGAGGCGGTACTTGAAGTCCACGTCGTACGTGGGCTGTAAAATGCCGAGGCCGGCCCGCGACTGATCCAAAGGAGGAACTTTCACTCCAGGATCCAGAAGCTCCATGTCAAAGTAGGAGAGCACCAGAGACAGCAACTGTTTAATCTCGTGAACGGCGAAAAAGCGTCCTGGACATTTGGTGACTCCGGAGCCGAACGGCATGTAGTAATAACGAAGTCTACGCCCTCCTCGGTAGAAACATGTCTTCTCCTGTCCGTTTTCATCCAGGAATCGGTCGTGCTTGTACGTCTGGAAGGGAAGAAGGTTATGAAGGTCATACGCACAATCAATTTATTTCCAAGTGGCTTGGAAACCAATGAATAAGCACTTTAATGCTCTTTTGTAAGTGTTTCTGGATAAGGGCGTCTGCCAAATGCAAAAATATGGAAATGGAAACGATAATAAAACCATAACTTTAATGTTGATTGGCTGATCATAAAAAAAAATTAGACGATTTGATCTGCACCCACCAGTGGATCCTCAAAGATCTCTGGATCAAAATGAAGCATCTGGGGATACAGCGCTAAGACATCATCCTTGCGGATCAGGTACGATTCCTTGTTGTCCAGATGAAGCAAGAAATCAGCTTTAGCCACGCGGACATTCAGAGAGGCACTGGACAACCTCATGGCTTCCTTTATTACGCTGTCTGTAGATGCAGAAACCAGGAGTAACGCGTCACACACTCGTTAACACAATAACATAGAATTCTTTACAAATTCGGAAGAGGATGTACCGAGAACTGGCATGTTGTCTAACTGCTCCCTGGTTAGGACGAGGCGAGGATCTTTAGGATCAACTTTCTGGTTGGAACTGTCAAAGACCTTCTTCACTTCCTCAGACGCTGCCTTCAAAGCTTCTGGACATCTATGATAAAAAAAAAATAAAATAAAAAAAAAAAGGGGACAAAGATAAGGTTCAACTGAATCAACACTAATCAGGTCAAGGCATCTTGAGGATTGATTGTATTGCTTGAGATCCTCAGAGGAATGAAAGAAGATCTTCAACATTACTATGCAACAGCATTTTTCCTCCTGTACTCAACTCCAAAACTCTCCCGGAGGAAGAGTTTAGATATGATTTTTTCCCCAAATAAAAGCGTTAAGGTTGTCTTTAGAGAGGACGAAGTCAACAATCATTGATTAAATTGTTGGAAGGACATCAAGGAGTTGTAACATTGTGAACATGCAATCGATGACGTATTTGAGCTATCTGGGTCACCGCTAGATGATTAGAGCTGTAGATAAGATTTCTGGATAATGACCAGGTACAGTGAAGATATTTGCCAAGAGCCATCAATTAACCTTGACCACTGTCTGTAGTATCTACTGATAACCCTGATCGCAATCAGCAGTGTTTGCTGTGTTTGGAGAAGAGCAACTGACAGAAATGTTACCTGATCAGGTAGAAGAGAGTCCAGAAGGTTGCAGGTAAGGTGTTTGCTTGTGATGCCCACAGAATAGCGACGTGAGTCCTGGCTTTGCTCAGCTCGTTGAAGCTCGATAACGAGTCGTTGAGCTGCATTCGGAGAGATATGAGGTCAGAAATCTTGGTGCGCTTGCTGAGGTTCTCGTGCAGCATGGTCTTGGCGAGGTTCTCGCGTGCGCTGTAGCCACTCTTGAACACGTGGATGGGGAGACCTGCGACGAGTGCTGGGAAAATCTTGTCAAACTCTTTGTAATTTTCCAAAGCATTAAGGACAAGAGCTTTCTGAGCCTGCTGACGTGCAGTGGTCTTGTCTCCATCCAGCTCCTTTCCAAACAGTGTGAGGTAGCCAGACTCAAACATGACCTTGTAGCAGAACGCAAATATACCATCAACTTCCCATTCAGAGCTGCTGGATTTCAGCATGTTGGACTGCAGCATGACACTCTGCAGGTTCTCCATCATGGTCTCAATGAGAGAGGGAAGAGCACCGCCTTGCAGAGTCTTCAGGAAGGTCTGGTGAAGGTTCTCTGTCGTGTAACCATGACTCGGGTCCATGCTTTCATGACCAAATGCCTGCAGAGAACAGGTTTAAGAATGAAATCAGATCAAGTTTGCACAAATCTACTTTAATATTCTTCTCTAGATTTTGTAGTTTTTTTTTACCTTGACAGATGCTGCAAAGTGAAATTTTTTCCAGTCCAGGTGTCGCCCTTGACGGATAACGGAGTGATAAGAGAATGGGTCGCAGAGGAAGTGGACAAATTGTCCAGCGATCTTACATGTGAAAATGTGGCCATATTTCTTTTGCCTGCTACGAAGGAATTCCAAAGGGTTGGCGCCGAATTGAAGAGCACAGCCCATGTAGGGGATCCAGCCATTCTCTACTGGGGGTTCTCCTGGCTGTCTGAAACACACAACAAACAGAAATCTTAGGCTACATGACATTTAGTGACCAAAAAAGTAGTGAAAAGGACTGCAGATGTAGAATTTAATACACTGTGAATAAACTCAAAAAGCAAGAAACAGGAGAAACACCAAAAACTAGTGTCGTTCTTTTCCATACAGAATCCGCCACAGAACACAAAGACTCATTTTGGCAGAAATTGTCATTACAGAAACATACAAACATGATGACATCTGATAGAAAAAAAACCTCCTGAAAATCTTATCAATTATAAGAACCTTCTAATTAAAGAGTCATTTCTGAGACACCTGGATCATTTTTCTTAATAGCTGCTCGGTTCAGTTTCTGTAATAATTAAAAAGTTATGTAAAAAAAATAGAAAGTATATATTATTTATGTAATAAATAATTTTTAAATCTAATAATAATATATAATAGTAATCTAATCATTTTTGAGTGCATATTTGTGCCTAGGACTCCCATCCTTTCTAATCTCTGATTCAGTGAATGGAAAAGAAAATGAACAAGTGTAGAAAATGAGTGTGAATGGTTTTTTTTTTGTGGGAAAAATAATATTACAAATACACATGCCTGTGAGGAAGTGAGAATTCATAGAGAGAGAAAGTCTGAATGAACAAATCATTTCCTAAAATTGTAGGTTCAAATCCAATCTTGCATCATCATCATCATCATCATCATCAGTGTATCTATCACCCAATGTTTTCTTCTTATAATTGTTGTGATTATTTTTATTCACTTACCTCCTACGGATTCCCAGTACAAGCCACAGGCAGCAGCAGAGTCCCACCACCACGGCCCAGATGAGTGCGACACTGATGACCATGTCTGCAGCTTTGTAACAAACAGCAGAGGATAGGATCCGAGTGTGTGTGTGTGTGTTCTCCATACACTCCTCCTGCTTTTATACGCTCCAACGACGACCCCCACCCCCCCACCCCCACCCCCCACCCCATGCTCTGACGTTGTTGAATCTGTACGCACAGAACCACTCATAAGCTGCAAAATTACAACCTACACATTTTTATCAGGTCTCTAAGAAACCAATGCAGACCTCTAGGAAATCAGTGTGTGGCCTTGAACAGAGTCCATGGCAACTCCACCCGAGTGTTAGCCGTCTGCACTTTGGTAACACTGCTGCTGAGTTGGGAAATAGATTCAAGGTCTTTTGGTTTGTGAATGATCGTTTTTTTTGTAACTGACATGAACATACACATGATTAAAGGCCTGCACATTTTTACTGAAAACATTAATGAAATAAATAACACTGAGTAAACTATTGGTTTAAAATAATCCAGGTTCACCTGTAGCACACCGAGGGTCTGGTTGTCATGTTCTTTCATGGATTGTTCAGCACAAAACACTCGGTGTCTATTGTGTTACAAACATTTGCGTATATTCAGTTACGTAACATTGCAGCAGGATGATGCAGGTGTGGTTAATGTTTTAGTCATGTTCACATCACACACCAGAACTCTGCAAATTTGTGATCGCTCTGATATGACGGATTCCCTTCGATTTAGAATTTTATTAACTGATCTGCTGTGATTTACGCACGTGGCAAACTGCATCATGCAGGAGAGTGTGAGCAGACTCGATCTATAACAACTCAAATAATCACGAGGAGGCCACATTAGGTTCCTCTCCTGTCAACCAGAAACAGGAATCTGTGGCTCTCATGAGCACAGACTCACCCACATGAAACATGTTACCAAAAATCACGGAAGTATGAAGGGAAAGTCACTTGATTTATTTCACTTCAGAAATCCAACAATACATTTGATCAGTTGCTCTGTAGAAGGTATATGAGTCTCCTAACACTGGGATCTTTTCCTTACTTGATATTGAGGAATTATCAGTGGCTCCTCTGAGGAGATCATCAAAAACACCAAATTCCTTGGTGGTCACCTGGTCCCTCTACACTAGCTCTTTAAACAAGAAAGCTCAGCAGTTTCCTGAGAGGGCTGAGGAAACCATCCTTAACAAGTTCTACACAAGGGCGATGGAGAGTATGATCAGCAGCTGCATCACTGCCTGAGACTCAGATCACAAGACCCAACAGAAGTGTGTGAGGACGGCTGAGAAGATCAGCAAGGTTTCTCTTCTCTCCATCTTGGACAATTACACCACAGGCTGCAACCGCAATGCCACCAACATTGTGACTGACCACACACACATACACACACACACACACACACACACACACACACACACACACACACACACACACACACTGTAGCATTCAAGGCCTCATGCCCATACTGGGTTACAGTTTCTTCTGACAAGACTTCTTAACATAATGAGACTGGACTGATCTTTACATACACACACACACACACACACACACACACACACACACACACACACACACACACACACACACTTGTTATACTCGTTGCATGGTCACTGTCACTGCACACGTTAACACGTGCACTTTATGTTGTCCTGTGTGTAAGTCTCTTTGTTGTGTTACTTTGTGTTGTGTTACTTTGTGTTGTGTCTTATCAACCACTGGCACAATCTACTGTTATATAATAAATAAAACAAATGTAAGAACAGGACACTAAAAATAAAAAAAGGAACTGAGCAAATATTTCTTGAGTCTGGTGAACCGGAGTAACCTCAGCGTGCTCGGGGCACATTAGGATAAAGGGTTACTGCGAGTTACAGTTCCTTCACTGCGAAATCTGTCTCAATCGCACATCACACTGGCACATAAACGCGTTACATGGCAACATCTGTCTCCTAAACTCATTAAATAACAACATCTGGCTCATAACACTATTAAACAGCAACATCTGTGTTATAAACAGCATCATACTGCAACATCTGTCTCATAGACTGCATCATCTGTAACATCAATCTGCACCAATCTGTAACATCTGTCTGATGAACACATCATACTGCAACATCTGTCTCATCTGTGTTGTTTACAAATTATGACACAACATCTGTCTCAAACTGCAACACAGAGCAACATATGTCTTGCAAACACAAACTGGAAAATCTGTCTAAAAAACAGACTTGGAATGACTGCACATCTGTTTATCAAGAAAAAAAGACAAATATAACTCTGATGCTTGAGATTTAGCTCAGGTGAGCTCAGGTGAGGCCTTGGTGAGGAGATAGGGACCATAACCTGATGTTCACTCTGGTGACGCTCAGGAGATCCAAAAACCACTCTGTTCCACTTTGCTATAAAACTCAGATCATGTTCCAGTGATCCAACTTGCTCCAATCTTCACTCCTGATCACTGGAGCTCCAGCAGAGTAACCACTGGGTTCTTGTTCACCTTTCTCTTCACCAAGCCTCATCTTCTCCTTCGAATGCTTAAATCTGATTTCACTGGATAATTCTTTTGATGTTTCTACACTTTGGAGTATCAAAGTCAAATGATTTGAAAGATACACAGCTGGCAAAATGCAGATCAGAGCAGAAACTAAGCCAAGAGGTCAAAGTCAAATGAACTGACTGCAGAGATCAGAGACAGAATTGTGTTTGAGGCCCATATTGAAGGCAAATACATTTTTGCTGCATAGAAGGTTCTTGAGAGCACAGTGCCATCCATCATTCTAACATTGTAGGAACCAAGACTCTTCATAGAGCTGAACAAACGAAGGAGAAATGGGCTTGGTGAGGAGAGAGGTGGCCAAAATCTCATTCTTGTGTAGCTCCAGGGAGCATGAAATTCCAGATTTGGGCTTCATGTCAGAGTGGAACCAATGGAATTATCTCCTCAGTGTAGAACTTGCACTGAACTGCTTCAGGTCTAATCCAATCCGATTGACTTCATGACTTGATAGTATCAAAACATCTGAAAGATGATCCAAAGAAATGGGATGGACTCAGAGGAGAATTTGATGCTTTGGTAGAAAAAGAGAACTAGATGGTCACTTCAGAGCTCAATGAAGCGTCAAAGATCCTGTGTAGAGATGGAAAAAACCTGCAAAATGTCAGCCATCATTGCATTACTCCATTGATCTGGGTTTAATGGCAGAGTGGAACAGTTGGAAAACCTCACCGCAACCTGTTTCTCCCATATTCAGACATGATCTTTGAAGCATCGAAGGACCGAGGCCTCACCACCTTCTCTCTGAGCTGAAAGGTTCTACCAGGTGCAATCGCAAATTGTCATGCTTACAAAATACCAAAGATTCTTCGTAATGAATGAAATGTTTTGGAATGTTTTCTCGCCGTTATTAGTGCTGAGTTTTGCTAGATGTTGCACTGAACATTATTTGATGTATGCTGACATAATCCAGAGTTCGCTATCACGCTAGCATGTTTTTTTAGTGCCCTTATCTCTAATTATAAAAATAACTGAGGACACAATGACGCTAATCCAACACCAAAGTTACGCTAGCGTTCCTTATTATACATTTGTAAGATATTCTGGTGCAGTGCATTATGAGGAATCATGTGATCTTTGTGATGTAAAGCATCACTTCTGTGCACTTTACTTAGCTATAATGCTGATGCTCTGCTAAAAACAATGACTCGTCACGAGTTCCAAATAAAGTCACGACCTCGGGAGGTTTCACGCTCATGTCCTGTGAAAGAATGTAAACCCTGGATGATCTAATGCACATGTGAAAATCACACAGTGTCAAAAAGTCCCTAAATGAAGAAATTTTCCGAGTGATTTTCAGACAAATGGAAACAGTGAAGCAGGCCTGTGTTTTTATTCTTATCATTAACACATCAACACAATCACAGTCTCACTCACGTCCAACAGGTTTCCTTCTCCTCCTCCTCGATAAGGGTGATTTGAAGGCCACCTTCATCAGCTTTAATAATGAACACAAGCTCATTTGGCCTTGAAAGATGAGATAAAACAGTTTAGCTCTCCAATCCCGCTGAGTTTCTGAGGATAAACACAGAAAACATCAGGCCAGGCGAGTTCATTTGTGACCACGTATTTCTGCAAAGAGCTTTAAATAAGATCAGAGGTGGATGAAGTACACAAACCATGTTGATAAAGCGGAGATTCAATCAGTAAAATGTGACTCCAGTAAAATTGTCTCTTTAAACTTTCACTTGAGTAAAAGTACAAAAGTTTTTTCCTTCAAATGAACTTCAGTCTCCAAAGTAGTGATTTATTATAACTCTAATGTTCCTGTGATCATTTTTATCACAAGATTCTTCACTTAATCACCTCAGTTTCTGTGTAAAGACTCGAATGTGACTCTCAGCACACTGATCTATTAATAGAAAGATAATAAAGACTCAAACACTGATTGATTTCTATTATAATGATCATGAACACAAAACTTTCTTTTCATCTACTTTAATAAACGTGTAAATGAGGTCACGTGTGTTGTGGTGAGTTCGAGTCTGGAGTTTCTTCATCATTTATTTCTCTCTAAATGTTCTGCTTGATGTTGAACCGATGCTGAACTGTATGTTGGTGATCAGTAGATGCACCGAGCGCCGATCAGAACACGTGTAAAACAGAGCGTGCGCTCGATCCTGATTGGTGACTTGTTGCGTATTTCGGCTAAACAAATCCAAAACACTCAAAGGGCAAAGAGAATCATAATAAAGGAAAGCAGGCATCACACACAGGAAATAATTAAACAACACTTGAGAAACGGCTTGGTATGCGCAATGAAGACAGAATACTCCGCACAGTAGCCTAATAGCCTTAGCCTGGCTTAAGAACATAAAACCCAGCAAGGGCACTTTGACCAGACAGTGCTCAAAACTCCAGGCATGGCGCCCTCTGTCATGGTGGGGGGAACTGCAATGGGGGTTGTGACAGAATCCCTCCTCCTATAAACACCTCCTGGTGTTCTTCTACGAGGGCGTCCCCAAGCACATGGTGCTGGTTGGTCGGGGTGGTGGTTATAAAATTCTTCTAGAAGTGAAGGGTCAAAGATATCGTTTTTAATGACCCAGCACCATTTCTCTGGCCTGTATCCTTACAGTCTACTAGGTACTGCAGTTGACTAGCCCTCCTGCGAGATATTTGGATGGAGCGTACTATGTAGGCTGCTGTGGCAATTATGTCCAGAGTTTTTCATTATCATTTGAGCGGGCTTGAGAAGGGAGACGTAAAAGCATGGGGGGATGCGGTACTGTGGGGGTACCTGTAACCTGTAACCAATAAGTGGGTTAATTTGGCGTATGATCTTAAAAGGACCGATAAATTTCGGGCTTAGTTTTTTACAGGGTGATTTAAGATTAATGTTCTGGGTTTGGTAGCCCAGGATGCACTGGGAAGGTGTGAGGTTGGTGGAGGAATGGGTTAAGGAGTTGTGTGCGTACTCTGCCCACAAGAGGAACTCACTCCAATGGTGATGTTCTCTAATGCGGTAGGTTCTGAGAAAACGTCTCAGTTCCTTGTTCACCTGCTCGGCCTGGCCATTTGCTTGTTGGTGGTATCCTGAGGTTAGACTCGTAGACCAAGCAGGTCACAGAACACTTACTATATTCTTGACATGAATATTCTGTGACAATGATTCGGATGCAGGCAGATTAGACTTTTTTTTGTGGTTTAATGAAAGTCCGACAAACACAAATCCACAAGACAGCAGAGCAACAGGCGAAGGGTTCGATACACGAAAAAGGCAATCAGCAAAAGCAAAACAAATCCAAAACACTCAAAGGGCAAAGAGATTTATAATAAAGAAAAGCAATGGTCATACACAGGAAATGATAAAACAGCTAATAGCGCTAGCCCGGGTTAAGAAGGAAGTGAAGTGTACTTTGAACCGACGGTGCTTAAATCTCGGGGGCATGGTCCCCTCTGGCATGGTGGGGGGAACGGCCATGGGGGTTCTGACAATTTCCTTACTGTCCACCACGGCAAAAGATAACAATGAAGCATTAAAAAGGTACGAAGTAAAAATAATACATTTGAATTAAAAAACGGCAAAACAATAGATTTTGAATAAAGCATAAGGTTTAAAAGAAATAGTTTTTTATTAAACATAATTAAACCTGCAAGTAGAATTTATTGGGGGCCAAGCACTCAGACTCAGAGAGCTACTCACCTACAAATGTTCTACATTCACTTGTACGGCTTTAGCAAGTTATTGTGACTTCGACAAGCTGGCTGTGCTTGTAAATAACGTGTTGCATCAGTTCATGGTCCTGAAGATGCTGACCAAGGTTTGTGTCTGAGTGTGTGTACACAGTCACTTCTTGTTTTGGCATTTGGTGTGAACTGGACATCATTTTTAGTAAGAGTAGTGAAGCTTTTCAAATCTTGAGGACAAGGTTCAAAGGTTAGGACCATAAAATGTACCATAAACTTCTTCACTGCCTCCATCAAGTCAAATAGAGTACTGGCCCAAATTTGGTTAGAACATCATTGTACTAAATTTCATCATTTTCTATCAGATGGACACCTTTACCAAAAAGCAGCACTTTTATGTAGAAAACAGGTTTTTGTTGGTTTCTCAGGGGAAAAACTAAACTATCTAGAAGTTTGTGGACACCTGACCATAAGATTCTGTGCTTTTTGAACATCCCATTCCACATTTAATCCCCATTTATTGTTATAATAATCTCCACTCTTCTGAGAAGATGTTCCACCAGATTTTGTAGAGGTTTGTGGAGATTCATTCAGGACTGGCTTTGTGCACAGGAGCATTGTAATGCAGGAATAGGTTTGGGTCTCCTTCTTCAAAAGAGGTTTTAAAGTCTCCCTGTACAATTGTGTGCCTTAAACTTTGACATAAAAGTTTGGGAAAGAACCACATATGGGTGGAAAAGCCGGGAGTCCCAATACTTTAATTATGGTGGTAGTTAGCTAGTATCATGTTTCAGCTGGTTAGTCATTCCGCTAATCTGTACATCGTCATAAAACAACGAACAAAAGTCCTTGTGTGTGTTAAAGCAGCAAAAATGTTAGTGTGTAAAGATGTGTGTGTTTCAAGTTAGGTATATATCTGTATGTGTGTGGGTGTGTGTGTGTGTGTGTGGGGGCGGAGTGTTTCATAACGTGCCATTCTGAAGTCTATCTCCATAGAACATAATAAAAATGGGGAAAGCCGCTGCAGTCACTGATACAGACGCAAAACAAAACACAAACATATACGTGGACTTTTACATGATCAGTGTTTATAGAATAGAATAGCCTTTATTTGTCACATATACATTACAGCACAGTGAAATTTTGTTCTTCGCATATCCCAGTTTTACTTGGAAACTGGGGTCGGAGCGCAGGGTCAGCCATGATACGGCGCCCCTGGAGCACAGAAGGTAAAGGGCCTTGCACAAGGGCCCAAGAGTGGCAGCTTGGCGATACTGGGGCTTAAACCCCACGACCTTCCGTTCAGTAATCCAGCGGCTTAACCACTGGAGCTCCCCTGTCCCCTGTTTATATTTTTGTCTTTTTGGTGTAAAATCTCATTTTCTCTTACACATGTATAGTTTGTTTTTAACTGGTAAAATCTGAAAATTTAAAAAAATTTACCTTATCCAGGTCTGAGGAACTTCTGAATTTCAGCATAATGAACTTCACAGGAATTGATAGAAACGGTCTGTTAGATGAAGCAGGACTGCAGTTTGACATGAACAGATTTTACATTCATTGGTCCATCAGTGAACCGCCGACTGCCCCAACAATGATCTAATTCTAATGAATGGACATTTGGGGATGAGGATGAGGATGGGTTTGGTTTTGAGTCTAATTCCCCTCAAAGTTTCTTCATATCATCTCAGTGAGCTGTTTTCCTCACCACTGTCTACACTGGCTTCCTTATTAGGGATAAACTTATAGGGAATGTATGAATCTAAAGTTTATATTAGTAATCTATTTATTTATGTAGAGCTGCTTTGGGGCAACATTTACTTTAAAAAATCACTAAACAAATAAAACTGTTATAATTAAAGAAACTAATTCATAATGGACCTTTTTGCATTGTGGTGTAAACTTTTCATGCTGGTGGGGGTGGAGAAACGGTGTGGGGATGCCTTTTATAGCACACACTAAATGGTTTATTAATGATTGTGCATGGTTTGAATCCTATGGCTAATTTAAATATTGTTTTCTTAACACCTTTCGGCTCTTTATTGCATCTTCTAATGGTCTCAAACTGGCTCCATGGACTTGACAATAGTAGGATTGGTAGGATTCAGTGGGCTTGAGGTTAGATCTCTGTAGCAGGCCATTAAAGATCTTCCACTCAAACCCATGAAAAGTAGATCTTCATGGAGCCTTGTGCATTGTCATGCTGGAACAGGTTTGGATCTCCCAGTAAAGGGAAAATTTTATGCGACTGCATTCAAAGACACCCAATATGATTATGTGTCTCCAACTCATCAGTTTGCAGAAGAACCATTTAGTACCACAGAAGAAAAGTCCGGCGTCCAACCATTCCGCAGGATTTCTAATTACATGGCTAGTCAGTGTAGAAGGCTTTTATTTCAGGAGTGGTTATCTCACACTTATCTCCGTCTCCACACGCACAATCACAGAGATGTAGTGGTGTAGTGATGGCGTGTGCACTCTGACCCTCTCCGCCTGATATGAGGACGAGGAGGACACGAGCACACAGCTGAATGTTTTCACCCAGAGGACATGAGCTGACCTTGAAACATGAACCTACAGTGCGATAGAGATATCAGGAGCTTATTGTCTCTAATCTCTCAGGAGGACCTCCAGTTAATATACGCTCTCTGATAAACGATGAATGGAAGAGTCAAGCCAATCAGAGCTCAGGAGCTGCTACACTCCACCACTCCATGTGTACACAATACCTCCAAAAGTATACACATCCTATGACCATCAAAAGCCATCTGTCCTTGAGAAACGTCTCAATCCAGATTTATTCCCTTTCCATGTCCCATTATAATGAAATGAATACATTTATTTCTAATGAAAAGGCAGAGATGATGGTAGTGGGATGATAAAAGGAAGAAACCTTGAATATTACATTACATTACATTTACATTTACATATGCAGCATTTATCAGACGTCCTTATCCAGAGCGACGTACAAAAGTGCTTTGAGTCTCTAGCAATGAATAAATCTACACTGTACACAAGATTACAAACTTAATATAAATATAACAAAGCAAGAATTCTACAAAGCAAACTTGGAAATGCTAATTTGAGTGTTTCAGGAAGAGGTAGGTCTTCAGTCGTCGCTTGAAGATAGTCAGGGACTCTGCTGTACGAACATCTAGGGGAAGTTGATTCCACCACCTCAGTGCCAGAACAAAGAAGAGCCTTGAAGTGTACTTACCTCTCATTCTGAGAGAAGGTGGTACCAGTGGAGCAGTGCTGGAGGATCTCAGACAGTGTGGTGCAGTGCGAGATGTGATGAGGTCACTGAGGTAAGATGGTACTGGTCCATTTTTGGCCTTGTAGGCAAACATCAGTGTTTTTAATCTGATACGTGCAGCTACTGGAAGCCAGTGAAGGAGCAGCAGTGGGGTGGTGTGGGAGAACTTGGGCTGATTGAACACAAGCTGTGCAGCTGCGTTTTGGATCATTTGCAGTGGATGAATAGCGTTCAGGGGAAGACCTGCCAGCAGAGAGCTGCAGTAGTCCAGTCTTGAAATGACAAGAGACTGAACAAGCACCTGGGCAGCCTGTATGGACAGAAATAGTCGAATCCTTTGGATGTTGTAAAGAAGAAGTTCCGACAGGAACAAGCCAGATTAGTGACATGTGGGAAGAAGGACAGTTCATTGTCCATAGTTACACCAAGGTTATGAGCAGTGGCTGAAGGGGAGAGCAGAGAGTCATGAAGTGTTATTTGGAGATCTTGACCTGAAGATGAATCACCTGGGAAGACCAGCAGTTCTGTTTTGCTGGGGTTAAATTTTAGTTGATGAGCACTCTTCCATGAAGATCTCTCACGTCAAAAGCGCTGACTATAAACGAAATAATTACCGACCAGGAGTTTAATATAATGTGTTTGACAGAAACGTGGATTAAACCAAACGAATATGTAGCATTAAATGAAGCGAGTGCTCCTGGGTATAGTTCCATACACCAACCCCGTATAAATGGCAGAGGAGGCGGAGTCGCAGATATTTATAATAATAATCTAAGCATCACACAAAAAACTAAACACAAATGTAAAACATTCGAAGTTTTTTAAACCAACATAAAATATTTAGTGTCCAAAAGTAGGCCTAGGCTTTACTGTCTGGGTGTTGGAGGAAGTGCAGAAATAAGCTTCAGTTAGTTCAGAATGCAGCAGCAAGAGTCCTCACTAGATCTAGAAAATATGAGCACATCAGCCCTGTTTTAATCATCTACACTGCTCCCAATTACATCTCACACTGATTATAAAATATTACTACTGACGTATAAAGCACTTAACGCTCTCACGCCGCAGTATCTGAGTGAACTTCTGTACCAGGATGATCCTCCATGCCTACTAAGATCAAAAGGTGCAGGCTATTTGTTGGTACCTCAAATAATGAAGACTACAGCAGGGGGCAGATGTTTCTCTTATAAAACCCACAGTTATGGAACAACCTTCCAATCAGTGTTCGGGACTCAGACACAGTCTCAGTGTTCAAGTCGAGGCTGAACACATATTTATTTAGTGGAGTCTTTAGTCAGTAGGTGTTTGTGAGGTAAAGGAGCAGATCTGGAGGGATCATGGATATGGAGTGTTTGGTGAACTGGGATATTTGGATGTTGTCGTCTCCTCACTCTCACACGTTCACTCAGGTTTGTTGATGGTGGTGTGGTGGCGTCTCTTATCACAGAGATCCTCATGTCTGTGTTTCCTTCTGCTTCTCCCTTTTAGTTCTGCTGCTACAGTGAGTCTTGTTTCTACTTTCACCCTGATCACACTGTACAGTGTCTTTACCTTTTATACAACAATAAGGAGACTTAATAATCCATCTCTCTCTCTCTCTCTCTCTCTCTCTCTCTCTCTCTCTCTCTCTCGTGGTCAAGTTAAACATGCTCCTGAGGTGATCACTTTTCCTGCCCCTCTCCCCTCCGTGGATCTTCCCACTTCGTCCTGGTCCGCCTCTGGATGGTGTTTTCTTCGTCTCCACTCTGTGCACCTGGGGACGGTTTCTCATCAACGCCTCGGGTGGTTCTATGAAATTCTGGAGTAGGAACAGGAGCTTTGAGGATTTGGACTGTAGTTAATATCAACAGTCTGCTACACTGACTCAGGACTACAGTTTGCTCTGATCTCCATCACTGCACCTCAACATCATTTATCTGTAATAAATGGATATTCGGTGGAACCCAGATGAGGATCAGGTTCACTCTTTAGTCTGGTTCCTCTCAATGTTTTTCCCTTTTGCATCTCAGGGAGTTTTTCCTTCACCACAGTCTCCACCGACTTGTTCATCAGGGACAAACTTACACTTATAAAGAACATCTTCATTTTTATCACCACATTATCTGTGTAAAGCTGCTCTGAGACCATGTTCATTATTAAAAACGGAAATACAAATAAAGATGAACTGAATTGAAATTGAAACCTTGAGAGGAACCAGACTTATTTCCCTCCACTTTATTAGGAACACCTGTACATTCATGCAGCAGCAGCATATGATCATAAAGAGCTTCAGTTCATGTTCACATCAAACATCTGCATTAGAAAAAGTGTGATCTCTGTGATGTTAACCCCGGCGTGGTTCATGGTTTAAGAAGTTCAGAAACTGCTGATCTCGTGCTGAGATTTTTACCCAAAACAGTCTAAAGAGTTTACACAGAGGGGTGCCAAAACAAAAAAACATTGTGCAGCACATCTGCAAAAATAAACACCTGGTTTAGAAAGTTCAGAGAAAAATGGACAGATGTCTGAGTTGACATAAAGGATAAATTAAGTCATAGTTACTCTTTACACCAGCAGTGTAAAGCATCTCAGCAGGAACAAAACATGAACCAAACCTTTGGAAGATGAGCTACAACATCAGAATGCCACATCAGGTTTAACTTCTGTCAGCCCATGAAGATCAGCTGGTCTTCCTCATTCTGATGATGTGAATATTACCGGAAGCTCCTTACCTGTATCTTCATGATCGTGATCAACTGATTAGACATCTTCACGGGTCAGTGGGTTAAGAGGTGTTCCTAATAAAAGTGAACAGCGAGGTCATGCATATACTCAGCAGTGAAAAGAGTGAAGGCATATTTTATTATGATATAATTAAAAAAGACTCATTATTAGCAGAGAGAAAATGATCAAATCAATACACAGAAAAGAAACAGACTGAATTTACAGTCGATTTAAAGATGCAATAGTTCATTAAATTAATTTCTTACTCGTGTCAGCTGATTAACAGCAGTGATCCTCGAGCCAAAACTGCTCAGCATGAGACCAATCAGATTCGATCAAAATTGAGTGTATGTTTGAAAAATCGTGTAATATACAATCATTTATCCACTTGTAAAACACAATATCGACCCCTAGTGGCCGATGTTGTTCAAAATTCTTACAGTCTTTTAGGGCTACGAGTCGAACATGTCTACCGAGTTTTGTTTTGATTTGCCTCCGTTAACCGTCTAACAGATGCCCAAAAGTCATTAGTGGATGGTGGTTATGGTTTTTGAGAGACGCAAATGTGCTCATAAATCAGAGACTCCACATGCCAAGTTTCAAGCGTAGTTATACAGTGGAACGCCGTTGTACGAGCAACCTATAGTACGAGCAAACGGAGATACGAGCAACCTCGCTCGCAAAATCTTACCCTGTTTCACAAGCAAATTTCGAAGGCACGAGCAAACTCACGCTGCCGGGTACCCGTTTTCGGCGGAGGGTCACATCAGTCGATTAATTGATGACGTATCACTCGGTCGCTCTCGTTGTTCAGTGCAGCAAAAACGTAACTGTGGCAGTGGGGGCGTGGCCGAGCAGCGGTTTGTGAATTGAGGGCGGGTCCGGGAGCAGATAGGCAGGGGATTGCCTCACCTGAAGTTAATGTGACCTAATGATTGTTCTCTCTTTTCAAGTGATCGGAGGATGCATTTAAGGAGGAGAGCGTGTGCGTGTGTGTGCGTGTGCGCGCGCCAGAGACGTGCTGCGTGGGGCACTAAGCAGACCGACACAAAAAAAACAAATAAAAGTGGACGTGAAGCCTTTGCACCTGACCTGTTGTGGCGTTCCTTATTCCTGTATTCACACGCTCTCCCACAGTAACTGTTTTTAGTTTTATATTTTTATTTCACTAGAAATCTTGAAAAATATCTCCCAAGAAAATCAGTGATGGTGCTGTGAAAACGAAAGTAAATAGAATTACCATGGAAACCGAGGAGGTTATGAGCGTTTTGTGTGTCTCACACTCACAATCAACCACTACCACATGAGTGAGTGTTAAATTATGTTTATATTACGGTAATTTGTGGTGTATTTTTTTTTAAAATAGGCTACAAATACTTTTTAAGTGCAGAAATAAGCGATCGAATGAGATCTCGGAACGGATTAAATCACTTTTACATTCATTCTTATGGGGAAAATCAGTTCGAACGTACGAGCAAATGGACACACAAGCAATTTTCAAGAACGAATTATGCTCGTACAAAGGGGTTCTACTGCAGCAGTTATTCATTTTCCCCCTGTTTAGCGCCACCAAGTGGCAGAGCTAGGCAAATTTTTTTTAACAAAAGATTGAGTACATGGACACATATACCAAGTTTCGTGAAGTGCTCTCATTCCATTCATGAGTTATTGCCATTTTTGTCAAAGTACAAGTAATAGTGATACTTTGCAAACTCTCCCCTTATTGAGTGCGACCACCTGGCCAAGTTTCAACTCTCTAGACCTTACGATTTAGTCTGCATAATAATAATAATAATAATAATAATAATAATATTAATAATAATAATAATAATAATAATAATCTCAACAATAACAATAGGATTTCAGCACCCCTGATAACAGCACAACCTAGTGACTGAACAAGTGTATTACATGAGTGGGGAAAAAGAAAACCAAAGACAATTTTGTTCCCGAATGTTTGTTTTGTTTATACCTGAATTCACTTCCGGCCAAATTGGTTTTTGACACGCTCCCTAACACACCTTCAAAGAAACGGCGTGTTTTTTTTTGCCGGTGAGTGAATAGGGGAAACTAACCCAGCCATTAGGGAGGCACAAGCCAGTGCACTCTTAGTGCCGGTCCCAAGCCCGGGTAAATGGGGAGGGTTGCGTTAGGAAGGGCATCCAGCGTAAAACATGTGCCAAATCAAATATGCGGATCACAAATGAGAATTTCATACCGGATCGGTCGAGGCCCGGGTTAACAACGACCGCCACAGGTATCGTTAGCCGACAGGGTACCGGTGGAAATTGGGCTACTGTTGGCCGAAGGAGGAAAAGGAGAGGAGGAAGACGTCTACAGAGACAGCAGGGAAAGGAGCAGTGTAGGAGAGTGGAGGTTCGGGTTGGTACTTTAAATGTTGGTACTATGACGGGTAAAGGGAGAGAAGTAGCTGATATGATGGAGAGGAGAAAGGTAGAGATGTTGTGTTTTCAGGAGACCAAGTGGAAAGGGGGTAAGGCCAGAAACATTGGAGGTGTTTAAACTGTTCTATCTTGGTGTGGATGGAAAGAGAAATGGTGTAGGGGTGATTCTGAAGGAAGAGTACAGTAAGAGTGTAGTGGAGGTGAAGAGAGTTTCTGATAGGGTGATGAACGCGAAGGTGGAAGTTGAAGGGATGATGATAAATGTCATCAGTGCTTATGCTCCACAAGTCGGCTGTGAGATGGAGTAGAAGGAAAAATTCTGGAGTGTATTAGATGAAGTGGTAGAAGGTGAACCTAGGAAAGAACGGTTGGTGATTGGGGCAGACTTTAATGGGCATGTAGGTGAAAGGAACAGAGGTGATGAGGAGGTGATGGTAGGTATGGTTTTAAGGAGAGGAATGTGGAAGGGCAGATGGTGGTAGATTTTGCTAAAAGGATGGAAATGGCAGTGGTGAACACTTATTTTAAGAAGATCTTACTTTTATCTTACTTTCTATCAGGAAATAGAAAGTAAGACAAAGAGACTTGGTGGTTTAATGAGGAAGTGCAGGAGAGCATAAGGAGAAAGAGGCTGGCAAAACAGAAGTGGGATAGACAGAGTGATGAGAAAAGTAGGCAGGAGTACAAGGAGATGCGGCAGCAGGTTAAGAGGGATGTGGCGAAAGCCAAGGAAAAGGCATATGAGGAGCTGCATGAGAGGTTGGACACTAAGGAAGGAGAAAAGGATTTATGCCAATTGGCCAAACAGAGGGATCGAGCTGGAAAGGATGTACTGCAAGTTAGAGCAGTAAAGGATGGAGAGGGAAATGTGTTGACTAGTGAGGAGAGTGTGTTGAGAAGGTGGAGGGAGTATTTTGAGCAGCTGATGAATGAGGAAAATCAGAGAGAGAGAAGGTTGGATGATGTGGAGTTGGTGAAGCAGGATGCAGATAGGATTAGTAAGGAGGGAGTGAGAGCAGCGCTTAAGAGGATGAAGAGTGGAAAGTCGGTTGGACCAGATGACATACCGGTAGAAGCGTGGAGATGTTTAGAAGAGATGGCAGTGGAGTTTTTGACCAGATTGTTTAACAGGATTTTGGAAGGTGAGAAGATGCCTGAGGAATGGAGAAGGAGTGTGCTGGTACTGATCTTTAAGAATAAGGGAGATGTGCAGACCTGCAGTAACTACAGGGGAATTAAGTTGATCAGTCACACCATGAAGTTATGGAAAAGAGTAGTGGAAACCAGGCTGAGAGAAGAGGTGACCATCTGTGAGCAACAGTATGGTTTCATGCCGAGGAAGAGCACCACAGACGCATTATTTGCTTTGAGAATGTTGATGGAGAAGTATAGAGAAGGTCAGAAGGAATTGCATTGTGTGTTTGTGGATTTAGAGAAAGCGTATGACAGGGTGGAGAGAGGAGTTGTGGTATTGTATGAGGAAGTCTGGTGTGTCAGAGAAGTATGTGAGGGTGGTGCAGGACATGTATGAGGACAGTGTGATGGCAGTGAAGTGTGCAGTAGGTACGACAGACTGGTTCAGGGTGAAGGTTGGACTGCATCAGGGATCGGCCCTGAGCCCTTTCCTGTTTGCAGTGGTGATGGACAGGTTGACGGACGAGGTCAGACAGGAGTCTCCCTGGACTATGATGTTTGCGGATGATATTGTGATTTGTGGTGAGAGTAGGGATCAGGTCGAGAAGAGCCTGGAGAGGTGGAGGTACACGCTGGAGAGAAGGGGAATGAAACTCAGTAGGAGTAAGACAGAGTACATGTGTGTGAATGAGAGGAAGGGCAGTGGAGGGGTGCGATTGCAGGGAGAAGAGGTGGAGTTCAGGTACCTGGGGTCAAGAGTGCAAAGTAATGGAGAGTGTGTTAGAGAAGTGAAGAAAAGAGTGCAGGCAGGGTGGAGTGGGTGGAGAAGAGTGATAGCAGGAGTGATTTGTGATAGTAGGGTATCTGCAAGAATGAGAGGGGAAAGTTTATAGGACTGTGGTGAGACCTGAGATGTTGTATGGATTAGAGACAGTGGCATTGAATAAAAGACAGGAGGTGGAGCTGGAGGTAGCAGAGCTGAAGATGTTGAGATGTTCGTTGGGAGTGACGACAGGATTAGAAATGAGTTTATTAGAGGGACAGCGCATGTAGGATGTTTTGGTGACAAGGTGAGGGAGGCGAGATTGAGATGGTTTGGACATGTGCAGAGGAGGGACATGAATTATATTGGTAGAAGAATGCTGAGGATGGAGCCACCAGGAAGGAGGAAAAGAGGAAGGCCAAGGAGGAGGTTCATGGATGTGGTGAGGGAAGACATGCAGGTAGTTGGTGTAAAAGAGGCAGATGTAGAGGACAGGGGGGTATGGAGACGGATGATCCGCTGTGGCGACCCCTAATGGGAGCAGCCGAAAGAAGAAGAAGAAGAAGAAGTGAATAGGGGAAACTGTACAAAGTTAGGATGAACAGCAGAGGGCGCTGTGTGCACATTTACGCCACATAGAGGAGTCTTCTCATCCAACTGTTCTTGAGTTACTGTTCTACAACACACACACACACACACACACACACACACACACACACACACACACACACACACACACACACACACACACCACAAACACACTCTAAAACACAACAAATACACCACTAGCACACACAAACACACCACAAACACACACTAACACACCACCAACACACAATCAATACACTAACACACACTACAAACACACAATTAACACACTAACACACCACCAACACACAATCAATACATTAACACACCACAAACACACACTAGAAACACACACTACAAACACACAATTAACACACTAACACACCACAAACACACACACCACCCACATACTCTAAAACACCACCAGCACACACAAACCAAGAGAAGACATACAGAGCTGTTAAACTCTTTAAATAATTATGATTTGAAAAACTCCAGGGGTTCAAAGTTGTTTTAAGTCGATTCAGTTTGTTTTTATTTGTATATAAATTATACCAGGTGTCACTGTTTTACAGCTTCACAGCGATAAAGAGTTTATAAAGTACACAGTGTGCTGTAAACGTTTAATGCCTATACATTTGTTCATTAGAATTGTAAAATTATCACACGTTTCACGTCTAAATGCGAGTTCTGATCTGTTCTGATCAAACTGAGCTTTTCATCTCAAAACTAAATGTGTTTTCAGTGGAGCGCAAAAAGCAGTAGAATTAGTGTTGCTGTTCCAATACTTTTGGAGGCGATGGTGAATCACACAAATAATAATTACACACATTTGGGATGAAGGTGCGACTGGAAAGTGAAAAATGTAGGTATGTAAGAGCTTAATGCTGAGCTGACAGACGTGAGACTGAAAAATTTTTACAGTGCCTGTCTGATCTCAGCTAACACTTCAGTGTGTGTGTGTGTGTGTGTGTGTGTGAGAGAGTCTATCTTCGAAATGGATGAAGCCCTGACACTCTTTTCATTGGGATCTGAGCTCAGAGCTGATAAGACCGGAATGCTGGGAATGAAAGCTGTGCAGAATTGCTGAAGTGTGTGTGTCGAGTTATAATATCCCACACGATATGATCGTATCGGGACGACGAGGCTGACGGGAAACTCGCTGCGGACACGGCGGGACGATTCCCAAACAAGGACTCGAACCCTCAGTGTGTTGCTGTGAAAATTAAATAGTGTATAAAACTGATGACTTTGCTTTTATCAGCACTATTTTATGGAGTTTTATTCCTTTTATATCACAGCAACTCCTCAACTATTCCTTTATTACATTTTATTACACAATAACAGATACTTTTATCCTTTTATGGTTACATTGATCATGCTGAAATCTATGCTGAAGTTAAAGAAACCACAGAGAAACGTAAAGTTTAAAGTTACGGCTTTACTACTGACTGTTACAAAGTGCTGGACACTGAAGACGTCTTCCATACTTCCATCTTACATAAGCATAAATGATTAAAGCCCTCATGAACTTTCCTTTGCTATAGAAATGAGCATAATGTGAGAACCAGCATGTTATTGTAAACCTGGAACTGAAATACATGTAGAAAGAAAAATGAATCAACACATCCAGACCAATCACAATTCAGAATTCCAGCATGCTGTGGTGTGTGTGTGTGTGTGTGTGTGTGTGTGTGTGTGTGTGTGTGTATACACATAATGATATATGAGGTGGTAGTAAAAAGTTTGGAGACTAACTGGTGCTGTTCTGACCCACGTGTGTTCCCATGTCTGTGATTTAAGCATCAAGTTAGAACAAAAAGCAAACGTAAAATTCTGCATGAAACTGCCACAAATCTGCCACAGAGACGTTTGATGTGACACACGTTTGACACACGGCGATGCTGCGACGAGACGTTCGAGGCGTTTTGATCGCTTTAACGAGCTCAACCCCTGAAAATGATCGTCGGAAAAAAACAATCCACAAGATCTCGCACACACCCTACTTACCAGATCTTTCTCCTGCAGACTTCGCCCTCTTCCCGAAGATGAAAATCCAGCTCGCTGTTTTGAAGATCCGGCACGAATCGCAGAAGGTGCTCCACACGCTTCGAAAAGAAGACCTCCAGGACACGTTCCAGAAGTGGCAGGAACGCTGGGAGCTGTATTGCTCTGTAAGAGGACTAAGTTGATAGTGTGTAAACTTAGATAAATAAAGTACTTTCTCATAAACAGAGCGAGTCTCCGAACTCGAAATCACATACATCACATCTTCACATATGCAGATATACTGTGACCTCTGGGTTGCACAATAAAACTGAAAAACTTGGTTTTACAAATCATTTTCTCAGGAAGGTGGTAATCCTGTAGTGATTTGGGCAGCTGTAGTTTTTTTATACAAACCTGTTGACCTGGACGTCCTTGTAAACATCTTCAGCTTGCATTAACAGTTATTCCTGTGTGATGTGGTCTGTTGTGTGTGTTGTGTGTGTGGTGCTACGCTGACATTACCGTGTCATCACCGTGACTCTCGCTACACAACAAGGATCTGCTGTCCTTGTCACAGATGCACCAGCCAGACACACATCGACAATTTCTCTTCGTTTGGACTCTGATACGTCTCCCATTACGTTGCGTTCAACCTTCACACTCTGCTTTTATTTATAGAATGTGAACTCTGTGCAGATTGGCCAGCAGACCACTCATACAACACGGACATTAGAGGATAGAAATTTTACATTTATGATCCGTAATGAGCGAGCCAGAGGTGACAGTGGTGAGGGAAAAACTCCATGAGATTCATGAGGGAAAAACCTTGAGAGGAACCAGACTTAAAAGGACACCAGAAATACCAGACACTTCAATGCAAAACTGTTACAATAAATCTACCAACTTACATTAAACATAAAATGACTCAATTTAAACTTCATGACACACAGCGGGTCAGAACCTCCCCAGAACTGGATCCGACCATCTCAGCACACAGCAAGGACGTCCTGTAACAAGGATCAATAAACCCGAGTGTCAGTGCAGTCGTCTGGCATACAGGGGGCGACAATGAACCCTGCCCAGAGCCCGTACAAAACACGTTTACTCTCAGCTCCAGGATTTTTGGCACCCCATGTAAACATGAGTCAACTTTTATGACTAATCTGAATGATTTTCATATTTAAACTTCACTGAAACAGGAAGTGATCATGGATTACAAATAAAAAGATTAAATAGTATTAAAAAAAAAGAAAAAGTTAAGAAGCAGTAACAAGTATTACCCTTATTTCATGGTGCCAACTCTTTTTAGCCCTAAATCTCTGTCAGGAAGAACATCCACATCCAGATTTATGTAAATATTCTCCATCTACAGTGATCTCATGGTGATCTTCATGCTGTTCATGTTGGAGGCCATTTAGCATCAGCGAGTGGGTTCCAGAGGATTCAAATCTCATCCAGGAGCAGGGCATTGGGATGGAGGGATCAGGACGTTCTGGGGGGCTGAAGGTGTCAGGATCACTGGGGTCTCAGGAGTAGCACAAGAGTCATCATAAACCATTTCAGAGTGTTTCTTTAGAGAGGAGTAGGTTTTACCCAGAAGGCTTTGCATCCTGCTTTTAAAAAACTGTTCAGATGTCAATTCCTCCAATTCTTTTCCGAATCCAAACCTTTTCCGGATTATGTTTTACACAAATTCAGGAATTCAGCTCAGATTACAGAAGGACCAGCTGTGTTAAAGGCATTAAAGACCTGCAGCCTCCTGGTGCACATGTGAGTGGAGGTTTGTGGCAGCGTGGGGCCTCCACAGTTGAGACCGAGTTTCTCCAAACATTTGTGACGAATTAGGTCATTTCCTGTAGCCTTGAGAATGCATACAATAAAAAAAGAAAAGAAAGACCAGCAGACCTCCATGGTGTTCGGGTAGAAGGAGGATTCACACGTTTATTCAGGTGGAGAGCAGATCCACAGGCTCGAGATACAGATATAGGAGTTGTTCAGCCTGTTTTGAAGTTCCTCTCTGATGTGTCTCCTGTGACATCCAGCTTGAGAGATGTTTGTGAGGTGCTAAAATGGTTGCAGGATGTCTTTGGAGTGAGATGTTTGTGAGATGTTAGGAGGTATTTTTGAGATGTTTGTTAGGAGGTTTTGAAAGATGTTTTTAAAATATTTGGAAATTTTAGATGTTTTGAGATGTTTGGGGTGATATGTTTAAAGTGAGATGGAAGGAGGTGTTTGGTGTGATAGATGTTTGAAGGTGTTTGTGTTAATGATTTTTATAGGTGATGGTGAGATATAGGAGCTGTGTTAAGTGAGATGTTTGTGAGACATTCGGAGATGTTTGTGAGTATCCGTACTGTGCAAAGCAACAGGAAAACATCAGGAGCTCATAGTATTCGTAGCATTTTTTCATACGGTTAAATGCACGCTGTTAGCTAGCTACTACTGACAAGCCTGCTCACTTCCAACAGCTAAGTAACGTGCAATATCGTTGGCTACAAATTAGAGCTTTTGGAGGCCACCTCAGCCTCCACCATGTATCACCACACCACGCTTACTTTCCAGTTTTTTTCACGCTAATAGAAAATCAGTTTTAAAAAAAGAGATCCCACCTGACCTTTACTTGAGATTAATTTACTCCTAGAAAATGCTGAATTGTCCTTTTTCCATCCTTCTGTCCATTTATCATGCAAAAACCTCTTTCAGACTTGAGCCAACTGCACGAATTTGTCCCGTTATTCCAACGTTTATCACCAGAAACTCGTTAGAAAAAAACACACATCACTGTACAAAAGGGACTGATGGCAAAAGATGGCAAATTAGCCATTTATTCAAACAATTATAAATGACTAATAACGTAAACAAATCTTTAAAGGAGCAACTCCAGCTGGAATATACCTCACATTTTAATGTCGTTATTTATAAGAACAGCGATGTACAGAATCGGCCATGGACACAGAGCGGGGATGTGAGAAGAGAGGAGAAAAAAGAAGGACCAAAGCAAGAGCTACAGGATGGGAACAGCATCTCAGGATCTTCATCACACAACACCAGGGATTGTTTTTTTGTTGTTTAGTTTTACTTTTTTGTGTTTTTCTTTTGACATGGAATCGAAAATTATATACACATCATCTTACAGAATTTACACATTTACACTGATCAGAAACGATATGATGTCATAACCGAGACGTGATGACGGACGCTGAAAGGAACGGAGGAAACTCACGAGGGGGTGTGTAACCATCCTGGTAGAAGCCAATACTTTTAAAAAGGACGAGACATGCTTCTGCAACACCGACTCACACACACACACACACACACACACGCACACACACACAGAGATACACGCACATTTAAAAATGGAAAGCGAGGAAAACTAAAGACATCTAAAAGACACTGATGCTCTGCATTCATTCGCGTATGGCTTCCTGGCTCAGTGTGTCCTGACACAGACAGAAAACAACAATCTAAAAACAGCAAGTTAAAGAACAGAGGAGGAAAGAAGAAAACGATAAACCCATTCTGAGTCGGAGTCGTTCAGTAAATGAGCCTCCTTTTAACGGACACGTGACGAATCGGAGGCCGCGTGGAATCGTGGTTTGTGTGAAGAGGCCATGCGGAATCTGAAGACATGAAAAGCGATTAAAACTAAAAATAAAACAATAAAAGCTGTTAACCTATAAAGAAAAACAAACGGCTTGTTCCAGTCCTTCAGGATAAAGACAGTGCACTTGATAGTTGAGTCAGAAGCGAGACATGAGAGGCCCCGGCTAGTCCGTAATCTGTGAAACCTCAAACGTGCGAGACTTTCTGAGATTCTCGCGCTTGCTTGATGCTGTAAAGCCATTTGATGACGCGAGCATTGCGCTCCACGGCGGAGATCCCATACGGGACTCGTTCCTCTTCGTCCTCTTCGTTGGAAAGGTCGTCGTTGTCGTCGGTGTGTCGCGAGCGCCCACAGTCCGAGCTGATCATGCTTGCGCTACGAAAGTTTAGTGATACAATGTCGGAACTTGCGCGTCCGAAGCCTTCGACAAAACCCTCAAGCTCATCCGGTTCCAGCCCGCAGTAGTTGAAGAACCTCTCTGCATCCGCACCGGACCGAGCCAAACGGTCGCTCAAGTCTGATTTGGATCGATGCAGTGAGGGTCGGCGAACTTCTAGTTCTGTTTTAGCTGGACATTTTGCATTGTCAGAGATTCCTAAAGCCTTTGCACTTGGTTTTGGGGGTAGCGGAGGAGCTGAGCTGCTACTGCTACTGCGTCCTGAACGGAACGGTTTCCCGTTACACAGACGCCGGATGTCCGAGGAGCTCTGAGACGCATGGAGTGGCAAATGATCGCCCTCGGCCCCATGGTTCTCCATAAGTCCACGACTTAGATTCAGGTTTTGGGGGCTTTTCCGGCCATGAAAGGCTGCAGCTGGAACATTTAAGGACTCAGGAAAAGAGCGATGTCCAGATTCTGGTGCCCAACTCCTCGCCACTGAGCTTTTCGCAGGTCCTTCTGCTGAAGACGAGCTGTTGAGCAGGTTCTTCAGGATCTCCAGGTTGAGATTTTCACGCTTGGTGCTGGCGCAGGTGTCTGACTTGGCGTTGTTGTTGGAAGCTTTGAGAGCTGAACTCATCGCCGGGCTCCGTTTTGCAAGAACCTGAGGCTTTACCGGTTCCTGCTTTGCGTTGATCACTTCCTGGCTCTTGACGTACTTGGCTTTGTCAGCTTCAAGTCGCTCCACAGCACTGAGGCGCTTTGGGTTGGGTTCGGCTGCTCGTCTGAAATATTCGGGACCTTTGTTTAGTATTCGGAGAGGTACAGCCGAAGCCACGGCGCCCCCAGCACCCAACGCCTTGCTATCTGGTGGCAGCGTCTCGGTGGGCATTTCCGCTGGGTTCTGGGAGGCCGCCGTGGTGTTTTCGGCTCTGGACTCCGGCAAGGGACACACACATCCAGCCTGGTAAGCAGGGTGTGTGTGAGCGCCGTCTCAGCAGCTGGGCTTCATGCTCTGATGTCTATGAGCCTCCTTCCCCCTTGTTGGTAAATAAATAAATTCAGTGCACTCAGGATGCCAGGGTGAAGAAGTTTACCAGGCTGTTCGGAAACCCCCTCCTTATGTATGCTCCGTCTCGTACACCTAAAACATAAAGGACCAATCAGATTAAAGAAGCATGTGATGTGACATCACAGCATAAACTGTATAATTGAATCAAAAGAAAATTCATTCAAGATCAGATGTGTAAAAAGTCTGGAAGAAATGATCAGTGCTCTACATTTCCACCTCAGGGCACCAATTATTTCTGGTAATTCATATGAATCAGGAACATTCAATTCACTTACATTTGTATTTCAAAGAACCAAAGCACCAAACTGAGTTCTAAATAAACCCCATTAACATAATCATTAGAATCCTGCAAACGCACCAGCTGCATCATTTTTAGATTATTCGTATGAGTTGTGGAGGCGGGGGTGGGCCTAGGTGGGCTGATTAGGTGGACCTGGATGGGATCAGATAGGCCTTGTTGGGCCTAGCTAGGGTCAGGTAAGGTTAAGGGCTAAGGTTTAGCCTTTTTAAGCTTGGAGGGTTTAGGGAGACCTGGGTGAGATTGGGTAAACCTGGGTGGGCCTTTGCTGGGCTTTGGTGGGCAATTAGAAGATTGTAGTCAGAACATTAAATTTTGTAAAGCAAATTAAAAATTATATCCCAATATCTAGTTTATATTCAGACTTTTTTCCCCCCACATACTGTAATTGTTTAAAATCATTAGAGTTTTCCCAAAGCGAATTAAAATCCATTTTCGAGTCGTGCTTGCGGTCACTTTTGGGTTTCTTCTCACACGTCACCAACGAACTTGCCTTTAAAACAAACAAACCAAAAAAGTTATTAAGCTCGAGATTGTTTGTGTGCAACGGAGCGTCGCACGACTGCAAAAATGTTCATCCCTCACGGTTTTCCGCCCTCCGCTTCACCTCACGCATTACCCCTGTGCATGAACAGAAAAAAGAAAAGGCTGAGTCAGCAGCGCTACAGCGAGACGGTGCTCGGGTCTGTGCCAAGAAGCTGCGGGGCTTTCGGACGAGAAAAAAAAAAAAAAACAGCGGAAATAAAACTTGCAGGGTCGTAAATAAAATCATACTGGAGGGATGAGAGAGGATGAGAGAGAGAGAGAGAGAGAGAGAGAGAGAGAGAGAGAGAGAGAGAGTGTGTGTGTGTGTGTGTGTGTGTGTGAGTGTGAGTGTGTGTGTGAGTGTGTGGCCTCAGCGACCAAGCCGGAAATTACTGTGACAAAGCATTTTTATGACACAAGGCGCTTCTTTATGGCACGTTTATGGAGTTTTTGATCAAATGGCCGTGGAGGAAAATGAAGCCCATGGACGTGAGCTCAGGGCTTGGCTTTTATCAGCACAAAAACCTGCTCTGTTGCGCCTGGATTTTGTTTATTAGTATTGCGTAAGATAAGGATTGTACTTTAGAATGAATACAGGAGTAATGTTTACAGCCTGTCAAATTTTACTTCCTACTTCACAAATATTTAGCTTCCCCACATATAAACACAAACACAGCTAGCTAGAGAACTAGCGGCCTCATTTAACATTAGCGTTGTGATACGTCACCATGACAACATGTGTGATTTCAGGTAATTGAGCAAACACCTTAAAATGAAAGGGACCCCCGGACAACGGATTTGTATTCATGACGACACGAGCTGGTGGTTATGATGACCCAAAGCTCGTCACATGGTCAGGACCTCAACGTTAGAGCTCCAGGGTCGAGGCTGTAAACAGTTACACGACCTACAATCCTCTGGGGTCCGACGTAATGAGAAAGCAGAGAAGGGGTTTAAAACCAGGGGTCGGGGAGATGGTAATAACAATAATCACACACACACACACACACACACACACACACACACACACGGCCTGGTTTTAATCCTTTCTACACACTTCCCTTCCCCCCTACAGAGCAGTGAGCTGATCCAGCGTCTAGCTCCGAGCAACACCGCTCTCATCTCATCTCATCCAGATGCAATTCCCACAGGTATATTCACACACACACACACACACACACACCAGTCTGGGCTGAAACGTCACTATTACCGAACACAGAATCGATATGAGACTGTTCAGTTCACACCCACAAGTTATTGTACTGTACTTTACACCAAAGCACACACATATACACACACACGCACACACACACACCTACACACTGTTTATAGCTGATGAGGTCATTCTATTCACATCAGCGTGAGGTTTTTGCTGGGTCCTTAGGTGTACATAAATTGCATAAACAAATTTTTAACGTGTGTGTGTGTGTGTGTGTGTGTGTGTGTGTGTGTGTGTGTGTGTGTGTCGCAGCAGTACCACCAAAATGGGTACTACAGAAAAGTTAGCGGGATTAGACAAACGGTAAATTTTTTACATAAATATTACTCTCCTAACATAATAAGGGGAAGCTAACTATGCCAGCAGCAGCGTTAGCATACAATTCGATGTGAGCTAGCTCGTGCTGTGATACATTTGTGTTATTTGGGTTGTTTCCTATACCAGCATCTCCCAAAGTGTTTTGTTGCTAAAATGCTAATGCTAACACAGAAATAGTTGAGTCAAGCTAGCGTTATTTCAAGCTACGTGAAATTGTACTCTTGCTAATTAGCTTCTGTAACTGAAACATCCACCAACTGAAGCGTTCAGATCTTATCTGAACAAAACATTTAAGTGAGGCCCATCTGTTACTGTGTGTGTGTGTGTGTGTGTGTGTGTGTAGTTTTCCCATGTTTCCTAACCCATAACCCATTCATACGTTGTGTTCTAGAACAGAAATTGGAGGCAGATGTGAGCGAGAGCGTTAATCCGGGTCGACTCTGTGTCACTGCAAGACGCCAAATAAATACTGTGTTCTACAAAAGTTCTAGGGTCAAAGGTCATACGGGTAATAAGTGGAGTATAAGCAGATAGAAAAGCGTAACAAAGTGGGCAGTGTGTACTCGAGAGAGAGAGAGAGAGAGAGAGAGAGAGGGAGAGAGAGAGGGAGAGAGAGAGAGAGAGAGAGAGAGAGAGACAGACAAAAAATAGGAGACAATACAGAAAGACTGGAAACCATATTAAAAGTGATGTAAAAACTGCAAGAAAGCAGACAGACAGATGAGAAGACTGGGACAGAGAGACAGGTGAGAAAAGAGAGACAGACAGGGTGATGGAAAGAGAGACAGTTGAGGAGATGGACAGGGTGATGGAGAGAGCAAGTGGGGAAACAGATGGAAGTGAGACAAATAGAAGAAAGACAGACAGACAGACAGACAGACAAGATGGGTGGTACCAGCAGGTTTAGTTAGGACAGAGATAGAGATCAGTGGGGAGACACACAGACAGACAGGCTAAAAGACAGACAGACAGGAGGTTTGGCAGAAAGAAAGACATGATGATGGTAAAGACATACAGTTAGACAGAAAGGAGAGGCTGCATCAAAACAGACAAGACAGGAGGGGTAACAATGAGACAGACGGACAGAATGAGTCACAACGAGACAGACAGACAGGTGGAGTGACAGAAACAGACAAAAAGGGTGGCAAAGTGAGACAGACAGAAGGGTTGGCAGACAGACAGACAGGAGGGGTAGCAGACAGACAGACAGGAGCTGTCTGATGTTAGCAGAGTCAAATGAACAGCTTGATTTAGAAGTGTATTAGAAAGAACAAAAGGTTATTTATGTGGCTTCACATCACACACAATCGTGCATTGCATGCACTAAACACACACACACACACACACACACACACACACACACACACACACACACACACACACACACACACTTGTGGATGTTCAGTCCTGCAGCATGCTTTGCTTTACCACTTTGTGTGTAAAACAAAGAACAGATCAGGTTTCAGCTAATAGCTCTCTATCAGACCAGATACACACAAAATCCTAATAACGCTTCATTACATCTACAATTCTGATGCTTCAAATCACACACACAGATAAAGTAGTGTCAGAAGATTACATTCATTAATAAGTTCTAATAAAGTTACTGATATATAATGAAGCTGTTATTTATGGAATTGGAACTGGATCTTGATGTTTACAGGTTTTTATAAGAAGCACATTAATTTAGATTCAACTAACACATGCAAACTACCTGCATATTCAATGTTTTAATCTCCAACCTGAACTTCCAGCCAATCAGAATCCACTATTTACATTAGGACTTTGTTTACATTTGTTTTGTAGTAATTATAGGCGTCTGTATGATCTGTCTGTACAATGTACGGTCATCGGGGATGCCATCATCATTATCATCTTAGAAATATTGCTAAAATTAGAAATATGATGTCGTTACAGGATGCAGAAAAACTAGTTCATGCCTTTGTTACTTCTAGATTGGACTACTGTAACACTTTACTGTCTGGGTGTGTGAGTAAGTGCATAAATAAGCTTCAGTTAGTTCAGAATGCAGCAGCAAGAGTCCTCACCAGATCTAGGAAATACGACCACATCACCCCTGTTTTAATCATCTACACTGGCTCCCAATCAAATCTCGCATTGATTATAAAATATTACTACTGACGTATAAAGCACTTAACGGTCTCGCACCGCAGTATCTGAGTGAACTTCTGTACCAGGATGATCCTCCACGCCTACTTAGATCAAAAGATGCTTGCTATCTGTTGGTTCCTCAAATAATGAAGACTACCGCAGGGGGCAGATGTTTCTCTTATAAACCCCACAGTTATGGAACAGCCTTCCAATCAGTGTTCGGGACTCGGACACAGTCTCAGTGTTCAAGTCGAGGCTGAAAACGTATTTATTTAGTCGAGTCTTTTATCAGTAGATTTTTCTTAGGTAAAGGCTCAGATCTGGAGGGAGCATGGATATAGAGTGTTTGGTGAACTGGTATATTTGTATGCTGTCGTCCCCTCACATTCACACGGTCACTCGGGTTTGTTGACGGTGGTGTGGTGGGTCGTCTCTTATCCCAGAGATCCCTCATGTCTGTGTTACCTTCTGGTTCTCCCTTTTAGTTATGCTGCCATAGCGAGTCTTGACGGAGTCCAAACTGCACAGTGACATTAACTTTCATACACCAATAGTTACACTTAATAATCCATATCCTTCTCTTCCCGTCACCCTCTCTCTCTCTCTCTCTCTCTCTCTCTCTCTCTCTCTCTCTCTCTCTCTCTCGGTCGAGTTAAACATGCTCCTGAGGCTCCAGTGACCACTGTTCCTGCCCCTCTCCCCTCCGTGGATCTTCACACTTCTGTGCAGCTTGGGACGGTCTCTCATCAACACCTTGGGTGGTTCCATATAATTCCGGAGTAGAACGGGTGCTTTGAGGATGGATTGGACTGTAGTTGGTGTCGGCGGTCTGCTGCACTGACTCGGGAGTGCAGTTTGCTTCTGATCATCATCACTGCACCCCGCAACTTTGTATATATGCTTCAAATGGACATTTGGTGCAACCCAGATGAGGATGGGTTCCCTCTTGAGTCTGGTTCCTCTCAAGGTTTCTTCCTTATGCCATCTCGGGGAGTTTTTCCTTGCCACAGTTGCTCATCAGGGACAAACTTACTTACAAAGAACATATTTACATTTAATCACCACATTATCTGTGTGAAGCTGCTTTGAGACAATGTTCATTGTTAAAAGCGCTATACAAATAAAAATGAATTGAATTGAATTGAATCATCATCATCATCATCATGTTGTTTCTCATCAGAACAGCGAGCAGCTGAAGGAAATATGACCTCACACATTCCAAATTTTTCTGGAAATTCGCCTTACATTTGGAGCGAATCGCAGCCACATCGGCGTTAACTCTGAGCTGGTTTTAATTATGGAGATTTAGAGCAGGACGCCATATCCAGTTCCCCAAATCCACCTTAGAGAAATCCAAAACACACACACACACACACACACACACACACACACACACACACACACACACAGTGTCGTAATGCTCCTCCAGCACACCTCCTGAACAGAAACTGAATAAAGCACTCTGCATCTGTCTCCTATTTTTGCTGCAGTCGTGCCTCGCTGCTGCTCTCGGCTTTGAGCGCCAGGCTGCAGGTTTCATCTTCCTCAAACTACACAACCATTACACAATAACCAGGAAGAGTCACTTTATTACTGGAGGCTTCTGTTAGCAGTCGACCTTCTGTCTTTTGACAATAAACGTTTGAGGAGCCAATAATATAAATATAAATGAGCTGGTTACGGAACAGACATGTACAGATGCATTACAGGAAAATCCACAGGTTTAGAAAGATGAAGAATTACAGCCAACATGGCGTAAGGTTTCTGTCACTGATGCGTGGTCTCTCTTTGTCTCAGTGAAGGAGGCGTGGTCTCGGTCTGTCTCAGTGAGGGAGGCGTGGTCTCGGTCTGTCTCAGTGAGGGAGGCGTGGTCTCGGTCTGTCTCAGTGAGGGAGGCGTGGTCTCGGTCTGTCTCAGTGAGGGAGGCGTGGTCTCGGTCTGTCTCAGTGAGGAGGCGTGGTCTCGGTCTGTCTCAGTGAAGGAGGCGTGGTCTCGATCTGTCTCAGTGAGGGAGGCGTGGTCTCGGTCTGTCTCAGTGAAGGAGGCGTGGTCTCGGTCTGTCTCAGTGAGGGAGGCGTGGTCTCGGTCTGTCTCAGTGAAGGAGGCGTGGTCTCAGTCTGTCTCAGTGAAGGCGGCGTGGTCTCAGTCTGTCTCAGTGAGGGAGGCGTGGTCTCCGTCTGTCTCAGTGAGGGAGGCGTGGTCTCCGTCTGTCTCAGGGAAGGAGGCGTGGTCTCCGTCTGTCTCAGGGAAGGAGGCATGGTCTCCGTCTGTTTAGGGAAAGAGGCGTGGTCTCGGTCTGTCTCGGGGAAGGAGGCGTGGTCTCGGTCTGTCTCAGGGAAGGAGGCATGGTCTCGGTCTGTCAGGGAAGGAGGCGTGGTCTCGGTCTGTCAGGGAAGGAGGCGTGGTCTCGGTCTGTCAGGGAAGGAGGCATGGTCTCAGTCTGTTTAGGGAAAGAGGCGTGGTCTCGGTCTGTCTCGGGGAAGGAGGCGTGGTCTCGGTCTGTCTCAGGGAAGGAGGCATGGTCTCTGTCTGTCAGGGAAGGAGGCGTGGTCTCGGTCTGTCAGGGAAGGAGGCGTGGTCTCGGTCTGTCAGGGAAGGAGGCATGGTCTCGGTCTGTCTCAGTGAAGGAGGCGTGGTCTCTGTACATGTCAGGTCGAGTGTAGAAGACGTTGTCCTGGTCTGTATCGCTCAGGTCTAGTGAAAAAGGTCTGTCTCTTTATAGGAGGTGTGATCTCTGATATCAGATTGAATAAAGGAGGTGTGGCCTCTGTCCCTGTTAGTCTTAGTGAAATAGTGGTGGTCTCTGTGACAGACACAGTGAAGAAGGCATGACCTTTGGGTCACATCAAAGGAGTGTGGCCTCGGTTCCTGATATTCCTCATCAAGGATGTGGAGGCTTCTGTCAGAGTGTTCATTCAGCAGTCCTGAGGGGTTTCGTGACCCAGTCCTGGTGCTGATAATAAGATGATTAGTGAAGATGTTAAACAGCCGCAGCTCAAACGGCTGTTCAGGGAGCGTTTCATCTCGGAGTTTCAGAACAGATCAAAGGAGAACTTTTCAGACTGCAAAGGAAATGAAATAGAGAGCAGTGATCCTGCAATCATCAGCTCCTTCCTGCAGGTACACCCGAGATTTCTGCACAGAACAACACCTTCTCCCTCACACACACACCAATGTGTCGGATGACTATTTGGAAGAGGATCAAGCAGACTTGAAGACCTGGAATATGTACGTGCTACATTATTATCATTATTTATTCCAGGAAGTTACATTCCTCTTCTCTGGATCGTGGATGACCCTGTGCTGCTTCCTGTTCAGAGCATGTTGGATTTTAGAACTGAGTTAAGTGTGTGTTCTAGTGTAAAACCCACCTGTGTGTGTGTCAGGTGTCGCCCGGCTCGGAGTTATCTTTTGCGTGTTTGTTCTCCTCCAGCGGCTGCAGCCTCTCAGTCGGAGTGGGAGTGATGCCTGTAACAGAACAGCGGCTAATTACATGACGATTAGCTTTTGTAGCATCAGTGCAAATACTTTAGACACCAAACATGTCATAACTTGAAAGACACTAAACTAAAACCGTGCTTACAGAAAGAGTAAAAACACCATACGGATAAAAGTGTGTTTTGTTTTTATAATAACCTCCAATCTTCTGGAAAGATGTTCCACTAGATTTTGTGGAGATTCGTGTTCGTTCAGCTACAAGGGCATTTGCAAGGTCAAGTACTGAAGGTGAGGAGGCCTGGGGTGCAGTCAGCATTCACGTTCATCCTAAAGGTGGTCAATAGGGTTTATAGATCAATAACAAGAGATCTTCCACATACATCCAAGCCATTGAAAGTATATCTTAATGGAGCTGGTGTAACAAAGGAAATGGATTTATTTTGAATGGTGCCAAAATACTTTTTTGCTGTGAAATAGTTCATTATACAGTATATATATTTTCTGTGTAATTCATTTGTCTTTATATTATACCTGAGAAGAGGGGAATTAGCGACACCTATAGGTGAAGTAAGAAAAGAATAAAACGCAAGTTGCATCGGCCATTTTCTCTCAGTTCCACCTGAACTGTTGAGGTAAACGGTAAGCAACAAATGTCCTCTCCTGTAATAATTCATACACATGCTGTTAATAAACTTTTTATTTATTTTACAAAACGATATGATTTCACTAAAGTGTTTTTTGACAACTTGGAGTAGTTGAGTTTATTTTTTTTAGCTCATAATTAAGTAGCAGGTGTTCCACACGTGTGCGGGCGCGCTATACGTGTGTGTAATTTGTGTTATCCTTTTATTTATTTTTTTGTGTACTTATTTTGTTTCCCTTAATTGTATTATTTAACAGTTTTGTGACCGGATGAGCTGTGTGACTATGCAACCTGCGTGTCTTTTTATTTTACCCTCAGGTATGGTGTATTATCTTTTTTTTTGTCATCATTATTATTATGTGTTTATAAAATCAAAAAATAATTAATGAGTTCAGAAATGTGGCCATTTATTGATTATAATGCTCAGTTCCACCTGAACTGTTGAGGTAAACTGTTGACCGGATGAGCTGTGTAACTATGCAACCTGCGTGTAAAACACAACGCATGGATGAACTCGAAAATGGTGTGAAGGTGGTCTTTTTTCGGGCGAATCTGACATGAGAACCAAGAGGGGTTACACTGGCTTCATCGTAGGGACTTCTAGTTCAAGTGAAGTTCCCAACTTTGTTGACAGTCACAATATCTAAACAAAAAGTGAACTGTTCCAAGGAGGAGAACATGTCTGTCTGAAATTGAACAAACGTAAAGCCGTCATGACTCAGAAATCAGGTGTTTAGAGATTTCCCCACTGTGGGACGTATAAAGGTATCTCTTATGATGCAAAGAACCCTGACTGTTCCAAATGGACAGTGAATCATCTTCACCAGGAGGAGATTGATCTGGATGTTCTGGACAGCGAGAGCAGGAGCATTGCTGCAAGGAGCAGCACAATTAGTGAAAATTCAGGTTAGAGTTTCTATCCAATCAGATTTCTGTTATCACATCACGTGTTGCCGGGGTCAAAGGGATGCTTTAAGCCCTTCACAATAAACACTGCCGGGGCCTGGAGATTCAAATCCATGTTGTTTGTACAAGAACGTCGCAGTTTTCATGGCGTTTGACTGGATGGTTCAGAGAACTTCACTAGTCAGAGCTCACAAACCGCATCTGCAGCAAACTGCACAAGCTCGAATATATTCAAGTGGATTTAATAGCTTAAAGTGGTTAAAAGTGGTTAAGCTAATAGTGGTTAAGGCATTAGACTCTGGATCGGATGGCCACATGTTCAAATCCCAGCACCACCAAGCTGTTACTGCTGGATCCTTAACCCTCAACTGCTCAGATGGAAGTCGCTCTAGATAAGGCCATCTGCTATGTTTTTAGTAGCTGTTTTTAGATTCCACAATAATCGACAGAGGAAAAGAAACTGATTTGGTCAGACACACTTACAAGGATGTTTTCAAGACGGACTTTACAAGAAAAGCTGGACGTCATGACGAAAGTTTACCAAAACAATTACGCTTTTTCATGAACTGTTTATACTTTTGCGTTTTCTTTCCTGTAGAATTTACACAAAAACACACAATATGCCTTCATTTCAAATCCCCAGGAAAACTGTAATGTGCACAAACAATGCACACCGAGGTGATGTGAGGAGGTGCATCTTAGTGCTTCTGCTGGAGATGATGTGTGTGTGTGTGTGTGTGTGTGTGTGAGTGAGGAGGTGCATCTTAGTGCTTCTGCTGGAGATGATGTGTGTGTGTGTGTGTGTGTGTGTGTGTGTGTGTGAGTGAGGAGGTGAATCTCAGTGCTTCTGCTGAAGATGATGTATGTGGAGGTGTGTGTGTGTGTGTGTGTTTCTGCTGGAGATGATGTATGTGGAGGTGTGTGTGTGTGTGTGTGTGTGTTTCTGCTGGAGATGATGTATGTGGAGGTGTGTGTGTGTGTGTGTGTGTGTTTCTGTTGGAGATGATGTGTGTGGAGGTGCAGTTGTGGCTCCAGTGAAAGGAGACGTGTTGAATTGTGATCATTGTGTTTGTTGCTTTAGTGATGTTCATTGTGACTGTATGAGATCCTGTGTGTGATGCAGCTCTGATCTACTGCACTTCTCTATTATACTGATGATTTCTGTAGACGTGGCGTCACAATGATGGGATTAAGAGGTTGATGGGTTCAGGTGGAACATCACTGAAGTGACTACATTGTACGGTTAATCCAGATGGCGCACCCAAAAAGCGCACTGCTCCTACGAGGAGGAGATCAGTACACTGTTGATAAACCATCTCAACAAGGTATGTGAACCATCCACACATGATATTCCATATAATGCAAACATCATGCCAATATAGAAATTTACAGGGAATTACTTAAAGAACTGGGTGAGGAACACTTTAGGAAGTGAGATTGAGACCTTGAGATGCTTATGGACCCACCATGAAGCAGCCACTCTCAGAAAGGTTCTGGGAACTGCTCTGGTGACTTGGTGAAAATAATCCAAATCAATTATTCTACATCTTTCCCTCAGGTTATATATTAATGTATTTTTATAATCACACTCTTGATGTCACCCAAATGAGGATGAGGTTCTCCTTTTGAGTCTGGTTCCTCTCAAGGTTTCTTCGTCATAACATCTGAGGGACTTTTTCCTTCACCACAGTGTCCATGGGTTCAGGGATAAACACACATTGCTCACCTCAACTCTTAAATTCTGTTTAACGCTTAAATTGTGTGAAGCTGCTTTGGGATCGAGTCTGATCCTTCATGAACATTTCTCCAGTAAATCCAGAGCAAATCAGAACCAAACTCAGAACTCATTTGAACTCTAAACTAATGGCTTCGTAACGCTGCATAAATCTGCTGTGGGACGCTACGTCCTGATCTTTGTGTACAGAGTGAACACCGGTTTTGTTCTCAGCCTCCAGCTCCGGCGTTTTGTTATCATTTCTCCGCATGAATGAGTGACTGGAACACGATGCTGCAGGAACAGAGGAGCAGCTCGGGCCTGAACATCACGCTTCATCACGCAGCAGCCACTTCAGGTCACATTCATTCCTGGGGTTTATTCCATCCATCCATCCATCCATCCATCCATCCCCCCATCCATTCATCCATCATCCCACACATGGACACTATGGGAACAACGAAATAACAATATAATCCACACTTACTTAAATGTTAGTTTGCAATCAATTACTTGTGAACAGATTTGGCTACGATGTTTACATTATTAGACTACACTTAACATTATCTAGCTTGCAGGAGAACCCAGGTAGCTTTAAATGACATAATGGTTCATGGGGTTTTTTTTTTGGAGATCTTCCAGACTATC
>JBCEWE010000336.1:1505292-1532792 GCA_039877035.1 Silurus lanzhouensis | reverse complement strand
TATGAATCACTGACAGTAATAAGCACCATCACACACCACACTTCACACGAATGTGCTGCAGCCCCACTGTGAAGTGACCTTTATATACACACACACACACACACACACACACACACACACACACACACACACACTGTGGTGCATGGGACAAAGAATTACAGGCAGCCAGATTATCAAGTGTTATGAGTGCTGATGTGAACTTTCATTCACTGGGACAGCAACCAAAACACACACACACTCTCTGTCTCAGTCTCTCACACACACACACACACACACACACACACACACACACACACACAGAGAGTCAGCTTAACTGGGTTGCAGAGTATCGGCCATAAGGTGACTCAAATCTGTATCACTGTATGCTATACGAAAAACTCTTTCTTACAACCTCACCCCTCACAACCTCACCTCAACCCTCACAACCTCACCTCAACCCTCACAACCTCACCTCGTCTTAACCCTCACAACCTCACCTCACAACCTCACCTCAACGCTCACAACCTCACCTCGTCTTAACCCTCACAACCTCACCTCAACGCTCACAACCTCAACCCTCACAACCTCACCTCGTCTTAACCCTCACAACCTCACCTCACAACCTCACCTCAACGCTCACAACCTCAACCCTCACAACCTCATCTCAACCCTCACAACCTCACCTCACACCCCACAACCTCACCTCAACCCTCACAACCTCACCTCATCTCAACCGTCCCCTCACCTCAACCCTCACAACCTCACCTCAACCCTCACAACCTCACCTCAAACCCCACAACCTCACCTCAACCCTCACAACCTCCCCTCAACCCTCACAACCTCACCTCATCTCAACCGTCACCTCACCTCAAACCTCACCACCTCACCTCAACCCTCACCTCATCTCAACCCTCACAACCTTACCTCATCTCAACCCTCACAACCTCAACCCTCACCTCAACCACCACAACCTCACCTCACCCCTCACAACCTGTGCACAAGTTTCAGAAGTTAATTTTAACCCCCCACAGTCTTAACCAGCACAACTGTAAACACCCCCAACCCACTCTCTAATCCTGCAATCCCCACAACGTAACCTCAACCTCACAACCTGAGCTCCTCTAAACTCAACCCCCAAAACCATAAACCCCCAGAACCTCAACCTCTACAACCTCAATCCTCGTATCCTGCACTATGGAATCACTCTGTTTTAGCCTCCTACAGTAGTTTAGGGTTTCTACTGAAGGAACCACGCAGCCTTTTCTAAACGCTCTTAAAGGTTCCGACACCATCATTTTGTAGGTTCTAATTAATATATATCTTAATTTCTTCTACTAAACCTTTTCACTACATTAAACCAAAGCACTGAGGAGCATCGTCTCATTCTCAACCTCATTCCAAAACCCCCGAGAGTCTTCCGTCTGTAACCTTCAGCACGCCATCACAACAGCCTTCGAATGTTCTCTGTGGAACAGTACCAGCTCATTGAAGACCATGGTGTGAGTCTGGATGTGTGCAGGAGCGTGAGACAGGAAGTCTGGTGTGACTCAGTACCTTTAATCCCTCTATAAGCCCCAAACATGGACATTATTTACAGAGAGATTCTGACCGCAAGCTCCGATTCATCAGAGATGCCGAAGATTCAACATGCTGGAAAAATGCGCATCACAGGAGCTCCAGCTCTCAGCAAGCCATGTTCCATAACCTTCTCAACGGGGATTAAATATTATGCAGAGCGGTACAGGAGCTCAGGAGCACACACACACACACACACTCACTCCTAAACAATCACTCTCACACACTCACTCTCACACACACGCACACACTCACTCTCACACACACGCACGCACGCTCTCACTCTCACACACACGCACGCACGCTCTCACTCTCACATGCGCACTCACTCTCACTCACGCACAAACACTCACTCTCACACACTTCCACACTCACGCACGCACGCACTCACACTCACTCCTAAACACTCAATCTCACACACTCACTCTCACACACTTCCACACTCACGCACGCACGCACTCACACTCACTCCTAAACACTCACTCTCACACACTTCCACACTCACGCACGCACTCACACTCACTCCTAAACACTCAATCTCACACACTCACTCTCGCACACTCTCACACACACACACTCACACATTCCCACACTCACACGGCCACGCACTTACACACACACACACACACACACACTCCCGCACACTCACTCACGCACTCACGCTCTCTCACACTCACTCCTAAACACTCAATCTCACACACTCACTCTCACACACTTCCACACTCACGCACGCACTCACACTCACTCCTAAACACTCAATCTCACACACTCACACACACACACTCACTCACACACACACACACACTGACTCACACACACTAGATCTGAGCACAAGCAGAAGAAACCACTTAGAGACAAAAAAGAGGTGAGATAATTACAAGAGGCTCCCAGAATGTTCTTTTGTTCGATAGAAAAAATACTCTAATGTGCTGACGCTCTTACCATCTCACATCCTACCATCCAACCATCTCACCATCATTCATTCATCATCAGAAAGAGAAACAATAAATACAATTTGACGGCATTATGCAGACTCCCGTATCCACAGCGATTAGGGGCCTTGCTCAAGGGCCCATCAGTGGCAGCTTGGTAGTGCTGGGACTTGAATTTAAGAGCTTCTGATCCAAAGTCATAAGGTCATAACCAGTGGACCACAAACAAACAAAGAGTATAGAGATAAACACGAGGGGAAAAACAACAATCATTACACTTGCTACTAGTCAGAGTTACTGAGTGTTGAGTGTTGATGTGTTGAGTTACTGAGTGTTGAGTTATTGATGTGTTGAGTGTTGATGTGTTGATGTGTTGAGTTATTGAGTGTTGATGTGTTGAGTTATTGAGTGTTGATGTGTTGAGGTATTGAGTGTTGATGTGTTGAGGTATTGAGTGTTGATGTGTTGAGGTATTGAGTGTTGAGTTACTGAGTGTTGATGTGTTGAGTTACTGAGTGTTGAGTTATTGAGTGTTGAGTTACTGAGTGTTGATGTGTTGAGTTACTGAGTGTTGAGTTACTGAGTGTTGATGTGTTGAGTTACTGAGTGTTGAGTTACTGAGTGTTGATGTGTTGAGTTACTGAGTGTTGAGTTACTGAGTGTTGAGTTACTGAGTGTTGATGTGTTGAGTTACTGAGTGTTGAGTTACTGAGTGTTGATGTGTTGAGTTACTGAGTGTTGATGTGTGGAGTTACTGAGTGTTGATGTGTGGAGTTACTGAGTGTTGAGTTATTGAGTGTTGATGTGTTGAGGTATTGAGTGTTGAGTTACTGAGTGTTGAGTTACTGAGTGTTGAGTTACTGAGTGTTGATGTGTTGAGTTACTGAGTGTTGAGTAGCTGAGTGTTGAGTAGCTGAGTGTTGATGTGTTGAGTGTTGAGTTATTGAGTGTTGATGTGTTGAGGTAATGAGTGTTGAGTTACTGAGTGTTGAGTAGCTGAGTGTTGATGTGTTGAGTGTTGATGTGTTGAGTTACTGAGTGTTGAGTTACTGAGTGTTGAGTAGCTGGACAGAAAGAACATGAGAATAAAAAAGCAAGAAAAAAAGTCACACAACAAAGTAATGAAGAAAATATAGTAAAGAAGCAATCAGAGAAAATTAAGCTAAAAAAAAGAAACAAAGAACAAAAGAAAGAAAGAAACATAAATCAATCTATTTATATATAAAGTAAAAAAGTTGTTTATATTTGTTTGTTTCTCAGAGTTTTAGTGTGAAAGAATAAACATCAAATCCAACACACACACACACACACACACACACACACACACACACACACACACACACACACGCTAGTTTCATGCTAATGCTAGTGCTGTAGTGCTGAAGCTCGGATAGTTCGGTCAGCGGCAGACTCACGTGTAGACGTTTGGGGCGTGGTCAGGACAGCGATGGCGGACTTTAAAAGCTGGCGTATGAGGAAGCACACGATCACAGTACACATCCCTCCACATATTTTACTGCACCTTCACACTCGCTAAAATGTGGATCTGCACCTGATAACGTCTGCTGGATGAAGACAAGAGCAGAGCGGGGAGGAGGTCCACCTTCCGCCACTTTCTATTAGGCTAATCCTTTCAGAGCGACTAATCAGCTGAGCACGGCTTAGCGTGATGGAGCTGGAGAACTGAGGAACATCTCACAAACTCCTCAAACAAACGCTGACTAAAAAAAGTGTGTTTTTGTGGAAACACTCGTAATCAACTCGTGTAGTGTGACCTAACAGACGACTACATCAGCCATGATAAGAGAGAGAGAGAGTGTGTGTGTGTGTGTGTGTGAAAGAGAGAGAGAGAGAGTGTGTGTGTGTGTGTGTGTGTGTGTGTGTGTGAAAGAGAGAGAGAGAGAGTGTGTGTGTGTGTGTGTGTGAAAGAGAGAGAGAGAGAGTGTGTGTGTGTGTGTGAAAGAGAGAGAGAGAGGGAGAGAGAGAGAGAGAGAGGGAGAGTGAGAGAGAGAGAGAGAGTGAGTGAGAGAGAGAGTGAGAGAGAGATTGGAAGAAAAACACTACAAGAAAACATACATAAAGGACAAAAACCTAAAAAGAAAGAAAGGAAACGTTTGTAAGAGTAAAGGAGGTTAACAGTAGCTCAGAGTGGAAGTGGCACATGTATATTGAGAGCTGAGAGATATGTGCCAGTCTGAACATGAGTTGTGTGTGTGTGTGTGTGTGTGTGTGTGTGTGTGTGTGTGTGTGTGTGGATATAATCCAATCAGAGCAGCATGGACACCAGGTTACTGCAGGATTAGCGAGTCAGCAGTGATCTCATAGAGTTCAGATGAAGTCGGTTAAACTCCTAATCTCAGGCCTTCTGATGACCTTCAGCTGAAGAGAACAAGTGGATAGTCAGAGTGTGAGAGAATGAGTGGGGAGAGAGAGAGAGAGAGAGAGAGAGAGAGAGAGAGAGAGAGAGAGAGAGACGAGTGCTCATGACGAGTGAGTGGGGAAACGTGGAGGTGATGAGTGATGGTGATGAGTGAGTGGGAAAACGTGGAGGTGATGAGTGATGGTGATGAGTGAGTGGGAAAACGTGGAGGTGATGAGTGATGGTGATGAACGAGTGGGGAAATGTGGAGGTGATAGTGATGAGTGAGTGGGGAAACGTGGAGGTGACGAGCGAGTGGGGAAACAGGTGATGAGTGATGGTGATGAGTGAGTGGGGAAACGTGGAGGTGATGAGTGATGGTGATGATGGTCACTTCAACACTATTGATTTACAGCATTAAGAGGAAAGCTGGTGCTCAGTGAGGAAATCAAACTAGAGTGAGATGAAACGGAGCCCAAAAGAGAGTGAGAGTAAACCATGAGTCATCCTTAACCTCCGCAAGCACGAGTCAGTGAGCTGTGATGAAAACTGTAAAAACTCTTCATCAAAACAACAAAAAGAATATTTTAGTTGTACAAAAAGGATCAAAGTTAAAAACAGATGAAGACAGCAGTACAGTACTGTAGTGTACATCATCTCATCATCTCATCATCTCATCAGACCAGTGATGACTCACAGCAGAAACGTTTTAACATGATGACATTCAGTTCTTTAGCTGTGATGTAAAATCCCTGTTGATCAATAGAACGTCTTTGATTTAAACAATGAGAGTAAAATGAACTAAAAACACACGTGTCACATTTACAACATTTGCCAGATGCCCTTTTCCAGAGCCACTTCCATTTATATCGGTTCTCCAGCTCAGTATCTGAGGGTTCAGCACCTTGCTCAGGGGCTCAGCAGGGGCAGCTAGATAGTGGTGAACCCAAGACCTTCTGATCAGGAGTCCATCATCTCATCCACTGAGCTGCAGTGGTGAACAGTGAGGAAGTAAATGTAATTTGTTACTGTAATTAAGTAGCTTTTCACATATCTGTATTTAAATATTTCCATTTGTGGATATTTGACTGAAACTTCACATTTCAAAGTCAAATATCTTCATTTTTATTTGATTATATTTTGTGAAATCAGTCGTTCCTTTTTAATTATTAGAATAAAAAGAACGTAACTGGTAAACACGCAGCGATTTCAGGATCGAGCGCACGCTCTGTTTTACACGCGTTCTGATTGGCTCTTGGTGTATCTACTGATCACCAACATACAGTTCAGCATCAGTTCAACATCAAGCAGAACATCTAGAGAGGAATAAATGATGAAGAAATGTGACTTTTTCTGGAGTCATGTTTTACCGAGTGGAGATCTACTCAACTGCATGGTTTGTGTACTTCGTCCACCACTGCTGAGCCACATCATCATCATCATCATCACCACAGGAACAAACTGCCCAAGAACATGATTAACTTTACTGAGACTGACTGTTCAAGAACATGCCCACCTTTACTGAAACAAACTGGCCATGTACATGTATACCTGCCCTGAAACCAAGTGCCCAGGGGAACACCTCCTTTATGGCAAAAAGGCTCCATAAAGGGTACACCTTACTCACTGGAACCAAATGGCCAAGGACATGCCTCCTTTGCTGGAACCATCTACCAAATGATAAGCCCAGCTTTACTGGAACCAACTGTCCAATGACACGCCTGCTCGATTGGAACAGGCTGCCCAACACCACGTCCTTCACCAAGGCTAAAAGAAAGAATCCCAGACCACACCTACATTACTAAATCTAGCAGAGAATCCTGCCTCCTTCAATGGGACAAACTGTCCAAGGAACGCTGCTCCCTAAGATTAACATTCAGATGTTATACATGATAATAAAAACTCAAACGTCTTCAGTGAAGCTTCTGCATTCTCGAAAACGATGCAGACCGAAACGAAAAGTTCGTCCGCCAGCAGCGTTCTGTACGTAACACAACACGCCGTGAATTTCTGTGCTTCCAATATAGCACCCAGACAAAATGCCAATTAATCACGCTTCTGACAAGCGTGAGTCACAGCAGCGTTCCAGAATATGGATTCACAAAGCATAATGAGGAGGTTTTTAAAGCTCAATCAAAATCCTGCAAAATACAGAGAATCGTGACTAATACAACAAAACAAGTGCACGTCACACTGAAGCCAAGCTGAGACAGTACAGAGGGAGGAAACCTGCAGGACCCAAAACAACCTGGAAACATAAATGTGACTGTACAGAAGCTGTCCTACATCGTTCCATTTACCTTTAAATAAGAGTGAAGAAAAAGGTCCAAGACACAGACGGAAACACAGATATCCAGATTACTGAAAAAGACCGTAAGGATTTGATTTACACACGATTTTACCGTTACCCTGCAGAGGGCTGTTCCACAAACAAACCACACATTTACAAACACACACTCCCACTCACTACATATTAGCACTTGACTAGTTTAGAGAATTTGGGTCAGTCTAATCATCCAGCCAGACCCACCCACCCACACACACACCCCCACACACACACACGGATCAATAGTTCATTGTTTACTTCTTTCTCATTTCATTTAAGCCAATCTTTCAGTTTACTCCTCCATTCTGTAAATATAAAAAATTGGATTTCAAAAGGATGATTTTCAATAACAAGACAGCAGGACAACAACGACACATGGGGACACGGGGAACATTGTAGGTACCACGGCAAGACGTCATGCCAAGAGGTAACAGGTGAAACAGCAACTAACGCCTGGATAAAAAGTAAAGAACTGTAAGACAAGTGGTAGTGAGGGCACTGCGAGGACGTAGTAGCTCAGTGGTTAGGGCTCTGGGGTACTGTTTGAGAGGTCGTGAGTTCGAACCCCGGTATAGTCAAACTGCTCCGGTTGGGCCCTTAAGCAAGGCCCTTAAGCCGCTCTATCTATTAGTTGTAAACTTATAAACAAGAGACACAATAAAACATGGCAACAAGGCGGCTGGGGGTAATAGTGTGCAATAGGGTGCAACTGTAAGTCAACAACTACAACAAAACAGAACAACATACTCAAGAGTGATGTACAGGGGGCAACAATAAATAAGAGATAGGGCAACAATGAAAAACACGGTGGTGGGGCAACGAAACAAAAAAGTGAAAAAGCGAGAGACTGGGCAGGGTTGAGCACAAAAAACACAAGAAACTGGGAGTTGACAAAGCAAGAGATGGTGTGACAAAAACGAGAACAGGCAACAAGGCATCAAGAAAAAGGGATAATGGGACCATGTTGAACAGAGTCAAGGACACATGGACACAGCAACGAATTTTCCAGCATGCAACACAGCAAACACAACAGAAACACCAAGTCACCGTGTCCTACAGAGAAAGTTGAACAGGCCACACCCACAAGCGAACAACAGTTTTGCTGTTACACTGACCCACCAACCGAATAAACAAACAAACAAACAAATAAATAAATAAAGCCAGCCATCACCCAGTTCCGATATAAAAACAGTTTGCGGTAGTAAAGTCAGACTTTTAGACCCGACTATAAATAGCACTGCAGAGAAATGTGAACGGCTCTGTGAGGAGAAGCCAAGGAGAAGCGTCTGGCAGCAGACCTGCAGCACAAAAACAGCAGCCATTTTTACAACTACAATTAAATATATATTTCTACATATTTTATATTTATATTTGTAGTTGTAAAAATGGCTGCTGCCAGACGCTTCTCCTCACAGAGCCGCTCACATTTCTCTTTTATATATGGAAAGAAGGAACAAGCAAGTATAATCTGGAGGATCGATTTTAATAAGCTCCTCATCATCATCAGCCATGTGTACAGCGGGAGGAAAAGAGAGCCTTGAGGGCAAAAAAAAAGAGCATCACAGGATAATTATAGAGTAATAAGAGATACAGGGAAATATGGAGAGCAGGGCAGGAGGACCAGAGGATTAGATAAGGGATGTGACGTACACCAGGTCTTTATCGAATTTAAAGATATTGATGCAGAAGTCGTGACGATCATCAAATGCCAAATGAACATGAAGAAGCACACACTTGGAGGAAGGTGAACATCGTGTATGAGCTTTTCACCATAAAAGAGGAATGAGGCTTGGCACCCAGTCCAGGTTCCTGTAGGGCTCTGCGGTCTGTACCATCTGTCGAACGGTTCTCACTCTCAGCAGTGGGCTCGGGTTTTAATCCTCCTTCTTTTGAACTTGTGCTGGAGCCAGTTTCTTCCAACAACCCTGCCTAGCAGGATGCAGTAATCAAGACCTACTCTGCTGCTTCAGATCTGGGAAGGGTCAGAGTTTTTATCTGCTCACACGGTCACATGATCAGGAGGTCTGATCATCACAGCGATTAAGAAATGTAAAGTAACTCAGGAACTGGATTTCCGGATTTCAGGGACTGAAGGAAATCTGTATTTAACGCACATGGTGTTGAAATATCACAAGTTCAGTCACTCCTGCATTGATGATTTTTCTTGAGCAGCACATACCCAAGTGGCTTATTCCTTTTCCACGGCATTGATTTGCAAACGTCACACTTTTATCAGTTTCAATTTACATTATATGCTGTGGAAACATGTTAGTTTCTGTTCTTGGTTCTGAAACTGTAGCTAGAAAAGTCTTTTTCCCCTCACCAACCTTTATTTCCTCTCAATTGATGATTAAAAAACAAACAAAGAAAAGTTACTGCTTTACCTCCGGCATTGGAGACTCCTTTACTTACAGCACAAACGATTTAACAACTAAAACAAGAGACAGGGCAACAACTAAAACAAGAGACAGGGCAACAATGCAAACGAGAGACATGGAAACAACAAAAACGCGAGATGGGGCTACAAAGTGAACGCAAGGCGGCGCTACAACGTGAACGCGAGACGGGGCTACGACACGAAACAGGGCTACAACGAGAACGGGGATACAACGTGAAGACGAGACAGTGCTACAATGTGAACTCGACAGACGGCTACAATGTGAACGCGAGAAAGAGCTACAATGTAAACGCGAGACAGGGCAGCCACAAAAACAACACTAACTGAAATGAGAGACAGAGCAACAACAAAAACAAAAGATGGGGCAAAGATAACATGAGAAAATGATGAGAAACGAAAACTTGAGACAGAATGATAATGAAACGAACGACACAGATGGTGACAGTGAAAGGGGACAGGAGGACTGAGCAACAATGAAACAAAAGACAGAGTAATAATAAAATCTAAAACTTGCTCATGATATAATAAAAACCTGTGCAACAATTCATTTCTGACCAATCACAATTCACAACACAACAGCGATGTGGTGCATCATGGTTTATTACTATTCCAATTCTAGAGGAGCTTCAGCCTCGGCTGACTGACAGACGCCAGTCCCGGCCCGACTCCGACTCGTTGGCGTTGATGAGACAGGATCTGTTTAAAAAGGCAGAAGCTCCGTCTCCAGGAGCGTGTCCTTGTACTCAAACACGGGGATGAGACAGGGATGGGACGGTAGCTCGGGGATTAGCGTGTTTAAGCTAAAGAATGTGTTTGGCTTATTCACACACACACACACACACACGCAGCTCACGCAGGACACCCCGCTGTACCTGATCCACAGAAGTGCGCAAGAGCCTCCTGTAACACCTCAGATATCTGCTCCACCTTCTGCTTTGGTGCCTGAAAACGTCACCGTTCTAAATATTAGTCTTCAGAACACACTCGTATTCCTGATCATTACCAAACACACACCTCAATTTGGAATGTAGGATACATTCATTAGTCCTTATTCTTATTTCTGTCACACCCTCCAGAAAGAGGGCACTCCCTCGCATGGGACAGCAGGTGGCACAGGGGTGCACACAGGGGTGCAGTACGGCGGTTTGCCGGGGGTCCAGCTGTACAGCTGTGTCCCTCATTGATGTGAAGAATAAAGCAGATGGGTTTTAAACACCCCCCCCCCCCACACACACACACCCTAGTTCAGTTTCTGTTTCACCCAATTCAATAACGTTATATGGCTCCTGAAGCCCCCACAGCTTTTTCATTGTTTTTATGTGATCATTTTATACGCAGGTCTGCACTGGACTCCGCCTTCCTGCCAGTCATGGGATCAGCCTCGGCCACCATAAAGGGAGGAACATCTTAGTCCTGCTCAGATGACGGTGTACTGAGATGGTACCAACCTGAGGTGCTTAACAAGGTAAAAGTACCATCACACCAATATGTGGTTCTTCACCAAAGTCTGAAACACACTCGCATAAAACACCTCTGTAGGTTGTAGCTTTACAATTTCTTTTCAGGAAACCAAACACTGACCAGCATTCTGGTCCTCATGTACACAACATTGAGCTCCATGTAGGTATGGGATGCTGGTATGAAGATTGGAGTGGAAGAACTTGAGAGAACCCTAACCTCCTCAAACCGCAACACCTTTGGGATAAACTGTACCTAAAGTTTCCTCAGCTGATATCCTGACATCAGAGTCTGATCTCACTAATGCTTTGGTTAATGTTGAATGAACACTACTCCCCACAGACTCCAGAACTCGATTTACTCAAAACCTCCAGTAGAACCACAGAAGGAACCGATAAAAGTTTGGCATTTCACAAAGTTCCTTTGAGTTTCTCAAGGGATACAGAAAAGGTTCTACAAGGAACTTGTTGTGATATCGAAACAGGTTTCTCCGGAGAAACATCTGAGGAACCGAACAGAGTGTAGATAAACGAGAACAAACATGAACACGATCTGAAATATTTCCTAAAACATTAACATGTCAGACGTCTTGTTTTTTATTGTTTCTGCTAAAGCTTTCAACCAAACAATATTTTAATAAATTAATTTCACTATATGGAAAAAGTTGGTGGACACCTGATCATAATGAGCTCCACTCTTTTGGGAAGATGTTCCACTAGATTTTGTGGAGATTCAGTCAGGGTGTTAGTAAGGTGAGGAGGCCTGGGGTGCAGTTAGCGTTCACATTCATCCTAATAAGGTTGGAGATCTACTCCAACTTTCCCATGTGAAGCAGATCTTCATGGAGCTGGCTTTGTGCCCAGTGGCACTGTCATGCTGGAACAGGTTTTGGGTCTCCTAGTTCAGGAGAAGGAAAAAATGTCCTGCTCCTGCATCCAAAGACGTCCTGTGTAACTTCAACGTTGTGTAACGGAAAGAACCACAAAAAGAAAAAAAGTCCAGCGTCCCAATACTTTTAGCTGAATATTATACATTTTTTTTTGCTATGCTACTGTCCCGGATTGGATTGGATCGGACCGAACCACGAAGAAAACCTTTTGTGTGTGATAAACACCGAACAAACGTAACTACACTCCCACATCCCGGCCTTCAGCCAACATGAAAGCATCCGCTAAACGAGTGAAATGCAAATCGATTAAATCTTCATTTAATACGAAGCCTCACAAACCGGCTGTGGTGTGTGTGTGTGTGTGTGTGTGTGTGCGGTGTGCATGTGGTGAGTGTCCCAAAATGAAGACTCAGACTTTTATCTTTCTATTTTTTTGTACAGAGAGACTCTTTCTGTCTGTCTGCATTTTCATCCATTACCTCTGTACACTGTTCGTTTCCGCATGGTGCTTCTGCTTAAGTCATCAAGGCATTCCTTGTGTAATCACACACACACACACACACACACACACACACACACACACACACACACACACACACACGGGTAGAACCCAGCCTCAAATAAAGAGGTAAACGAATGGTGTGAGTTACTGGTGTCTCCCCAACCTAAATCCACACGTCCACTGAGTCTTTTATTCCAGTGGTCCCCAACCCCTGGTCCGTGGGTCAGTTGGTACCGGGGGGCCGCACAGAAAGAATACATAACTTACATTATTTCCGTTTTATTTATTTATCTGATTCTGAACGATGTTTTATTGTGAAAAATTCCCGGAGTTTCTCCTCCACACCTGTCTATGACTCACTCTTAATGCAGGTCATGATGCCTCGCTCACATGACTTACCTCCATCCACTACCTTCTTAAAGGAGCTCCGGTCACATGACTTACCTCCATCCACTACCTTCTTAAAGGAGCTCCGGTCACATGACTTACCTCCATCCACTACCTTCTTAAAGGAGCTCCGGTCACATGACTTACCTCCATCCACTACCTTCTTAAAGGAGCTCCGGTCACATGACTTACCTCCATCCACTACCTTCTTAAAGGAGCTCCGGTCACATGACTTACCTCCATCCACTACCTTATTAAAGGAGCTCCGGTCACATGTCTTACCTCCATCCACTACCTTATTAAAGGAGCTCCGGTCACATGACTTACCTCCATCCACTACCTTATTAAAGGAGCTCCGGTCACATGACTTACCTCCATCCACTACCTTCTTAAAGGAGCTCCGGCCGCTAACACATAATACATTACTGCTAAATTCAGACCACCAAGCGAGCAAAATGAACAAAAACCACACAGTGGATTCACGATTATTATTAGATGTAAAAATACCAGTTTTTATGCTTGTTTAATTTTATTTTGTTGTATTTATCCTCCACACATTAAAGGCCGGTCCGTGTAAATATTGTTTGACATTAAACCGGTCCGTGGCGCAGAAAAGGTTAGGGATCACTGGTCTATTCCACTTATAGCACGTCCAGGCAACAACTATTACAAATCTTAACTGATGTCGACTTTTATCCATTTATAGTTACACAATCTACTGCATGAAAAAACGCAAGTTGCAACTACAGAAACAATCATGTAATATAACTTTAAAAATGCAAGTAACGATTCCAATCCGCCTGATCGCGATCTGGATCTCAACTCATGAAAAAAATCATTTGTGCTTGCGGAGAATGTAGACATTAAAACAGCAGTATGAAACATTTACAGCCCTCTGCTGGCTACGAGCTGAATTACACCTTGACACCGCAACTGAACCTCAGTACCTTCAGTTCATCTTTAAAGTGGAAACAGGGTGAAGATTAGTGTTATTAGTATTTCAGGGCCAGAAAAATTGGGGTGAAGTAAATATGTTTTTCCAGTGTATTTTGTGAACATTAGAGGATTGTGTCACTTTGACACACTGCACCTTCAATAACTGTTCAGCATAAAATACAAATGCAGAAAACGACAGTAAACAAAGGAAACGACCAAAACTGAAGAGAAATTGAGTAAGCGGTGTTCGCCGGTTTTAGACGCATTAATCCGAAACGTAATACTTTGGAATCATTTGGAATTTACAGATTTGCTAAACAAATGCCAAACAGTTCCACAGCGCTACATTATTAAGCGCTAATCTCACTCTGCCATGCTAACGCTTAGCCTCCATAAAGCGATTTTATTTACGATTGATACGATCCAGTGATATTAATATTCATGAACATCAAAAAGCCCCTGCTAATGAAGGTTAATTAAACGAGCCTGGAGAAACAGCTGCAGTTCTGGAAGTTTTCTCCAAGCCATGCTGAGGAGATGTGAGAGAACTGGTGGCTCAGTGGTTAAGATGTTGGACTTTTGATCAGAAGGTCATGAGTTCAAATCCCACGACCACTGAGCTGCCACTGCTGGGCCCCTGAGCAAGGCCCTTAACCCTCAGCTGTATGAACGATATTGTGATTTGCTCTGGATGAGAATTTCAGCCCGTACATGTAGTCGCCATTTCTTCATCTTTAGACACTTTTTGCGAATTTCCTTTTAAGGAATGTTGTGGGTGTGGCTACGTGTGAATCATTACATACCACACGATCACATCTCCCAGATTTATACTTTAATATTTTATTCTTATGTCCTGGGAGGATTTTCAGAAACTTTCATAACTTTGTGCAACTTCCATGCTGAGGAACAATCAGTCGTTTATTTCTCATCATTTTTTTCATGTTTTTTATTTACATTTTTTATTATTATTTTTTACATTCATTTTAAGCTTTTTACTTTTTTGTTGCTTCAAACTTTTTTTTAAGTTTCATTTAATGTTGTTTTTTGTTGTTGTTTTATTTTATCATTATTATGAAGGAGAAACCTCCTCCCTCTCACATCTATTTTTTCTTTTAACTGGTTTTTAAATGTATTAATATTCTCTGTTTTTTTATATTTAATCTTTTCTTTTATGGAACGTGATCTCGTGGGTCATTTATTCCTTATTTTGTTTAAAAAATTCTCCAGTAAAGAAGTTTAAACATCTTTACAGATCAAAACATTCATGGGATCATCATCATCATCATCATATTGTCATCACACCAATAAATCATCCCACCTCTAAAAGGACGTCGTTTAAGTTCCTCCAAACCGAGATGAACTTCTTGTCCTGACACTAGTTGAACAGAAATGCGAGTCATGCTCCTCCCCCCCGACCCCCACCCCTTCAGGCAGAAGAAGAACGAGGCCACACAGGATGTCTTCTGATCACAGCCATGATTTCTAACCTCATGTGTTTGTTTTTCCCGACCCCACCGTCCGTACAGCCATTTTAATCCGAACACTCTGCTAGAACTCGAAGCCATGGAAGCGTGGAGCTTGGGGTCAGGTTCTCCAAGCTGCTCTAAGAAGTCAGAACGTGAGGGAAGGTGGGTTTTTTCTACAGCTTGGATCCTTCACCTCTCGGTTTCGCGTGACGCTGTGCTTCTGTCACCTCACGTGCACCTTCCGTCGAGCGTGTGACCCATTTTCCTTTCAACGAGCTGAAATCTGAGCACGATGCTACACGTAACCCAATTTGGGGAAAAACGATCTGAGGTGAGGATCCTTGAAAGGAACATTGATAGAACTATATTACATTATAGATCAATAGACACGTACAGTGTTTTTATACCTGACGGACCTGCTGATGCAAACATTCAATGCCAAACATCATCCAAACATCTCTGCATGCCTACAGGTGTGGAAATTAAACCATCATCCAGCATGTGGGTTTTTTTGTTTTGTTTTTTTGGAGAAACTGCACCATGACAGCAGCAGCAGCTATTGATTCACCTTTAAGGGTGCAAACTACTCCCAGGTGAAGCTCAGGAACCCATGCATGACCTGGATCAAGACCTTCTGTGAATCATGCATATGTTAGTACACCCTCAGATGTCGGATCTTGAGGTCAGTGTGAAAGGAAATGCACCTCTCCCTGATCCTGATCCATTTCCAAGGAATTAGGGATGAGAGCAGATGAACAATAGAGGAGGATGGATGCAATGAAGCAGAGATACGCCACTGCTTATTGTCCTACTGAAAAACAAACACCTGGCAGCCTGAATGAACTCGTCATCAAACAAAATCAATAAACAAACCCATAAACTCACCTGGAGTGTGCGAGAGGAGCGGAAAGAGCCGCGAATGCGAGATGTTCCTCAGAAACCGACCACAGAGTCTCGGCTTTGGGCAGCAACAAACTGCTTATTGAAGCCTTGCTGCATTAGGACTCTTCATTCTCAATAAACTGAGGGGGGATCAAAAAGAAACCACATCTCATTACAATCACAACGCACGTTTTATTTTAACACCTATCAATTTATACCTATAGATTTATAGATTTTATCCACTGTACATATTTATTAACTCGCTAAACCGACTGAAATAAGGTTTAAGGTTTCATCCACAAATCGCGGCTCCCCTTCAGCTCACAATCCACACGTCCGCCTTTCCCTTAAAGGGCCCGCGCACATTTTCCGCTCATATCTCAGCACGCTGTCAGCAGCATCTCCATCCTTCATTCAGCTTCTTCTCTTCATCTCTCTGAAGTCTTATCAACATCAACTTTATAGGTCACTCTGTCAGACTCAGTTTCACAACAATAGAATTAAATTTGTGGGTTAATTTTCTCCTGATTTAATTGTGTAGAATTATTACTGGAATAGTCAGAATTATCAAGCTGTCAATCAAATTCTCCAACTCTGAGATGTGAAGATGGAGGAGAGACAGATGGAAAAAAACTATATAAAAATATAGACATGAGCAAATAGAACATGGATGGATGATGGATGAGGCAAAAATAAAAAATTTTGATGGAAGAAGAGTGAGAGTAGATGGATGGATGATGGATGGATGCCTGGAAATATAGATGGAGGGATGGCTGGATATATAGATGGAGGGATGGCTGGATAGATGGACGGATGGATGGATGGATTAAAAACCATAACCAGTTAAACAGTGTCTTGGATGAATAGATTGTAAGCAAGTAAAATGTAATCATGGATTGAAAAGATAAAGCGTAATGTATGGAGTAATAAACAGGTATGGATGGATAGATGAATGAATAGATGAAGCGTAGTGAGCAGATATAAGATTGATAGATGAATGGTTGAATAGAGAATTCATATAAGGTATAAGATAAATGGATAAGAAAGAATGAGAGATAGATGTATGGATGTATGGAGAAGAGGATTGTTACCAGGTGATGGATGGATAAATAAGGTAGAATTAGATGGATGAGTCGATAAACAATAATGAAACGATAATGAAAATGGAAAAAAAGAAATGAATGGAGGGCAGTAAGCAGGTACATGGACAGACAGATGGATGGATAGATAGAAGATTGGATACATGGATAGATGAATGGATACATCAGTGTATGAGGTAGAAATGGATGGACTAGACTCATCCTGGAATTCTCACCATGTTCAGAGTTTCTGACTTTCTCCTTTTTCAAAAAGCAGCATGAAGTCTGGCTCTCAGAACATTCCGGGAATGTTTTTTTTCTCCCAGACAGGGCCCTTGTTTTGTTTTTTCTTCAGTGTGCATTTGTGTGATATTTTCTTTATCACTAAGCGAAGGTTCCCTGGAGGCTCATAGAAACTGAGAACATTTCCAGAGAACATTTTGTGGTTGTAAAAGGTGGCAGAACGTCACAGTGATCTGGAGATCGTTGGATTAGATTAACAGATAGACAGATACTACTGATGTATTAAGACACTGTTGAAAAGTACAAGTACTGTAAATAATTAGAAAGTATATAGCCGTGAAAAAAATGTGCAGACTCTGTTGTAAAGTACAACAAGTAGAAGGTAATAAAGTTTTGGTTTTGAATAAAAATGTGTCCACTAAAGTCCACTAAATATATGTATATGTGAATGTGAAATATTGGGCAGGATGTACAGTAAAGTGTTTGTATACAAATACTCATAAACAAAATAGTGCAGATGTGTGTGAGGCACAACATGTGTAGAGAATGTGGAGTATAAAAATCATGTGTAGAATCGTACAGATGTTATATACAGTGTTTATACAGTGTTCTACGTCCACAATATGCTCTTAAGTAGGGAGTAGAGTAGTGGGCTCAGAACAAAGCCCTGTGGGATGCCAGTGTTCAGAATGAGGGTTGAGGATACCTGTTTGCCCAACCTAACAGAGTGAGGTCTGTTGGTGAGAAAGTCCAGAATCCATCTGCAAGCACAGATACCCAGGTCACTGAGTTTAGTGATCAGTACAGTGTGGAGGACTGCATTGGTGGTGTGAGTTTAGTGTAGGTGGGAGGCCCGCAGTGAGGTCATTTAGAACCAGTTCCTCAAAGCACTTCATAACAATAGGGGTGAGTGCAACTGGGCGAAAGTCATTCAGGCATTCGGCAACTGAGTGCTTAGGTTGTAGGGTGTAGGTTTTAGCTTAATGGTTGTAGTCTTCAGGTATGTAGGAACTGTGGCTCGGTCCAGTAAAAAATGTCAGTGAAGATCTGTGCCAGTTATCCAGGGCATGCTCTGAGAACACGTCGAAGTATGCCGTCCGGGCCAGCTGCCTTGCGTGTGTCCACTCTGCTAAATGCTGAATGGACGTCTGTTGTTGAGTGACAGTGGACTGTGAGCAATTGTCCGAAATGAGCAAAAAAGTGATTGAGTTCGTCTGGTAGGAAGCCACTGCTGGTTGGTTGAGATTGTGGTGTCGGTTTGTAGTCTGTGATGGTCTGGATGCCTTTCCACATGCGTCTGGAGTCAGAGTTCTGGAAGTTCTCTTCTTTGTAGAGTTTGTATGTATGTTTGGCTCTCCTCATACCTTTTTTCAGGTTGGCCTTGGCTCTGTTTCAGTCCTCAGCATTAGCAGATTTAAAAGCATCTCTTGCTTTCAACAGGAGACGGACCTCAGAGTTCATCCACGGCTTCTGATTAGGAAAGCATTTCACGTGTTTGATGGTAGTGACATTGTCAATGCAATGCATCTGTCCAAAACAGATGATGTGTAGATGTTCTTGTCTGTTTGAGAGTCCAGTGTGGCCTGTGAGGCAAAACATGTTCCAGTCAGTATCCTGAAACTGTTGCTGTAGAGAAGAAATGGCCTGGAGGAATGTACACTGCAGTCACAACAACGGCGGAGAATTCTCTCTGTAAATAAAAGGGCCTGCACTTAATCATCAAATACTCGAAACGAGCAGAGCAATGACTTTCAATTACAGTAGAGTTCGTGCACCAGGATTTGTTAAAATAAATGCACAGACCTCCATCTCTGCGCTTACTAGAGTCCACTGCCACCCCCGAGCTCAGCGGTGCCGCTGGGAATGTTGTCGTTGAGCCACGTTTCCGTAAAAATCATGACATTACATTCCTTAAGCCGCTTGTGTGATGTTATCCGGAGGGTAACAGAGTCACGCTGGAACTGTTCTCACACATGGTTTAGGTTCCTACAGTATCTAGAGAACTGAAACTAACGAGCACGGTAAAGCTGAGGATAATATCCAGGCAGGTATAATAAGGTTTCCTCACTGATTAGCATGATAATCTTGCTGATTAGAATACTAACTTCATACTTACTTCATAATGATGTAATGTTTTATAAAGCTTGTAGCCTCTTGGTCCTTTGCATGATTCTTTATTACTCAGGAGGTTGTGAATTTAAATCCTGCTGCTGAACCTTCATTCAGTTCTGTCTCACTCGGCTAAAAGCTTTCCAACCAAATAAATGTAAAATATTTGATTAAAATTATTTTGTTTATTTAATAGTTACATTTTATTACATAACATTCATTTATTATTTTTATTAATAATTATTTTTACATTTTTGTTTTCTGCTTCTTTAATTACAAAAAACCCAATGGTTTTAATTTTTAATTTTTGTTTACTTTCGGAAGAATTTATATGATTTATTTAAATTAGGGAACCAACGCCAGCCATTAGGGAGGCACAAGCCAGTGCACTCTCAGTGCCGGTCCCAAGCCCGGATAAATAGGGAGGGTTGCGTTAGGAAGGGCATCCAGCGTAAAACATGTGCCAAATCAAATATGCGGATCGTGAATACGGATGATCCGCTGTGGCGCCCCCTAATGGGAGAAGCCACAAGAAAGTTGCGTAAACACAGTCTCCTCCTGTAAGAAGGTAGAAGGTTTGATGGATGGATAGATGGATGGATGGATGGATGGATGGATGGATGGATGGATGGATGGATGGATGGAAATTAGATGTGCAATTGAAGAGAGATCATGTAAGGAATAGGATGGATAGATGGATGGATGGTAAAGCAGGTAAAAGATGATCTGTGGAATGATGATGAGAAGGTAATGATGGATCAATGGATGAATAGTGGATCTGGGATACATAATAGGTGTAGTAGATTAGATATAGAGATTAATGGATAATGGATGATGGGTAAAATAAATGTTTTGGACAGAGAGATGAATGTGAGCATAATGGATAGACGGATAAAGGAATAGATGAATGAATGAATATTGAATGGATGAAAGTGGATGTATTGATGAATGGAATCTATGGATGATGGATTTATTGGTTGTATTAAAATTGAAGGGATGAAGGAATGGATAATAGATATATTGATGTATGGATGAATGGTTGGATGGATAGATAATATATGTATTGGATTAAGGGATAGATAGATAGATAGATAGATAGATAGATAGATAGATAGATAGATAGATAGATAGATAGAGTAAATAATAGATGTATTGGATGGAGAGTTTGCTGGATAAGGGGTTCATTGTATTAAGGAATGGTTGGATAGATAGATGGATGAATGATACATGATTTGGATTGAATAAATGGATGGATAGATAATAGATATATTTTTTATTCCGATTAGTTCACCTTTAAATATAAGAAAATAACAGAAGTCTTTTTATTTATTTATTTATTTATTTATTTATTTATTTATTTATTTATATTTTTTATTAAGCAATTAACCATATACAAACACTGTGGCGATAACAAGTACAATTTACATTACAATACACAGAACAGGTGCATGAAAATACAAATATATACACACATTTAGGGGAAAGAGGAAAAAAATAGATAGAAATAAATAACATTTATAATAATAATAATAATAATAATAATAATAATAATAATAAAATAAAATAAAGGATAAAAGTAAACACTTTAATCACTTTAAGGGTTTTTGTGAAAGAAATAATCTCATTATAAAATGCAAAAAATGTTGGTTTCAGTTTCAAGTATTTCGATTTTGTAAATAAAAGTCGTCATTCATTACAAGTCTAAAGAGAATGTCCTTCACAGTGAAAGTTCTTAAATGGGGAACCTTTTGTCTAAAGCCAGTTCTGGAGATCAGACCATAAAGCGTCTGCAGTAACAGTCTGCAGCAGGAGAAAGTTGGAACGTCTGTGTAAAAGTGTAGAAACGAATTTTTATGTGATGATATTCTGCAGCATCTCCAACATCACTGCATATCAATCTCCTTCCTCAAAGTAGCTCTGAATTCATTTCAGTTTCTTCCTGATTCTGTTTCCTTCTGTTATTTTCTTATATTTAAAGCTGCACTGATCCAATAAAAAAAAAAATAGTTTAAAGTAAACGGAGAACTTTACACATGTACACTCAAAAAAATGAATCATGGCATAGTTTATAATTATGTATTTGCACCCTTTTGATTTTATTTAAATAATAATATTTTCAAAATGTATGTAGTCAAATTGCTTAGAATCCATGTAAATTGGTTCATTCTGAAAACTATTCGATTTAATCAGTTAACAATTATGAATATGGTTTAAATATATCTAGCTGTGGAACGAGCCTATGAGATCCTATAAGTTATATTTTATGAGATTGGTTTGCATATAATTTATGGGCAATGGAATTGTTTAGAGGCGGAAATGATCCATACTCCAGTCGGTAGGGAGCGGTACTGCACATACACATGTCTATGGCAATGCACATGAAAAGAAAAAAAAAAAAAGCAGCAACCCGCGCGCGGCAGAGGCAGTTGAAAAAACACCGTTCTCCTCGCCATCTTACATCGGATCATCTTCTTGGATCAACCTGATTGCAAGGCAAGTTACATATGTATTTATCGTATAAAAGTTGACTGCTTTCAATATATATGTGTGTTATTACTGCTGTTGATATCGTATTAAACTGTATCAATGCACCGACTATCAATTTGCTTTTATTCCACTTATGTTAGCTAACTAACTTGCACATGGTTCTTATAAAAGCTAACTTTATCTACTTTCCCCTTAAGCTACTTTTGTCAGCTAGACAGTATAATTAAAAGTAACTGGGATGCGTATTTATTTTTGGTTTAACGTTATATTAATTTCCGTATTTTCTGACCTGAATAACAGAACTTAGAACTTTGGCCACGTGCATAGCTTAAGTTAAATCCGAGAGGAAAAAATGGTTTTAGGTGTTAACTGTTTAAAGATTAAAATAGCGATGTGTCATTAAACGATTACTAAACCAACTGCAATTTTAAATGTATTTAAATCGTACATGGATAACTTCCAACAGTTGCCAGTTGGTCGGGTGTTCTATGTGAACCATGGTTTTACCCCGTCTGTGTCTTTTGCTGTTGGTCTGCTCTTGTTCTGTGGTTTAACGTTTGACGGCAAATAAAGACAGTTATAAACTACTGCAATTAGTAAATGACAGTACTATTCTAATAATTCTCTAAAAATATAATGCTGGCTTTGTAATTTCATAATCAAAAGTATGCTTTTGTTTCTAACTAAAACCATTTTTTTCCCTTTTCAGATACATCAAGCATCTTTTCTTACATCTAAATGGTGGGACAACCTCCTAGACCTTGTATGTATGCTACAAAGATTGTTTTTTAATACATAGAAGAATCAATACATCTGATTATGAACAATTAATCTCAGTTTGAATGTTATATGATTCAACATAAAAAAAGCATAACATACATAGTTAAAAACATATTTTACAGACATGAACAGCCTAATATCAGCTTGCAATCAACCATAGTTTCTTATAAATTGGACCTATGTAGTTATTTCATTGTTATAAAAAAGTTATTAATAAATTATTATTAGTAGTAGTAGCTGTATTTTGACTTACAGTAAAATCAAGTATAAATTAAATTATTTATGTTGATTGTTTAATATTTGGACGTAACTGATTTTTTTTCTTTTGTCTTTGTTCACAGATATGTGAATGTGGCCATGCAAAGTGTGTGACATTTCATTATCTACCCGGTATGAATTGCTAAAACATTTTAGGCTGAAACATTTCCACTATGGTCGCAATTGCCGATATCCCTGTCTATATGCAGATTGCCCATGTACATTCACAAGTTGGAAGAATCTTTTGAGTCACACATATCAAACACACAGGAAGTTAACAGCAGCAAATGTTCAGTTAACTACATTCTTTTGTCAGACGTGTGCATGTAAGGAAATTTTAACTGAAAAGGAATACTTTGCTCATGTAAATCAACATCTTAGGCAGTATGAAAACGTAACTTGTATGTTTGAAGGATGTACGTTTGAGACAAACATATATGGAACATTTCACTCGCATAAAAATCGTAAACATAATCCCTACACTCTAAACGATTTTAAGGCAGGTGTTATTAAACTCGCTGCTCAGTCAGAGGAATCTGGTAGTACTGTAGATGATAGCCCCTCATCTTCTGCGGACATAGATTTTGTACCTCCGTTAGATGCAGATAGTGATATAGATACTTCAGATGACCTGCCGAAATTAGATTATTGTGGCAAAAAAAAGAAATAAATAATTAAAGTAGTGCAATTAACCTTGGTGTGTTAAGTAAAGAATGAAAGTACTTTATTTTTTGTTGAGGTTGCACACAACACAGTATCAGTGAGCACAGACTGTCTTGCTAGCTCCTCTTTTTGCTGCCTTTTGTGCTTGTTATTTCTAAAATAAAAATGTGAAATGAAGTGACCCTCTGGCCATTCTTTTTTGTGTTGTATATTGTGATTGGGGAGGGGAAATGGTGATGAATAAGTAAATACAAATTTATAAATATGATTTTAAAATACATTGGGTTTATTAATACAAATTACTTAAATGTGATGCATTTTAAGTAAAATAGGTTTATTACATAATAACACATAAACCCATTTCTTATTTATTTAAAATAAATTGGATTAATTGAAAATATCACATAAATCTAATTGTTACTTGTTTTATTTATATAGGACTTACATATATTTATCACATTAAGTTTATTAATACGTTTACATTAAAAATACGTAATCCAAATGGATGGAAAATGTATATGCAATCAAATTACATAAATCTTATTTATTAGGCCTAAATATTTTTTTGAGTGTACAAGTTATAAGATTTCATACTTCCTGTATATTTTGAATGACAGGTGTCTCGTCCAATGATCTGTAAGTGTTTCATTCACACACTGTACCTCCCTTTTCCGCTTTGTCTGACTTTTTGTTGTGTTTTCAGATTTGTTATTTTGTTTTCGGATTTGTTAATGTGTTTTGCGCTTCTCAGCCACCGTAGTTAACAGACGTCTACACTGTGATGAGAAACTGCTCCAGACTCGGGTCTGTGTAATGACTAAATCAGGAGGAAATGAAATTTCTAAATAAACTTTCAGTGAGACACCGATTACACCATGTCACATGACCTACTTATTCCCGAGCAGATATTAAACCCTCAGCGCTGCTCAGGAGCGTCAGCTCCAACACGAGAAGAGAATTGCTCTGTGCTCTCTTTAGAATGTACAAATCCTGAGATGTTCTCCTGACTCAAAGCCGTGCAGTGAAAAAAGGGGGAATGACGTCTCAGTAAAAGCCACAACTGTTCACATCAGAACACTTTCACCTCCCAAATCTCCAACTGTTACCAAGCAACGGCTCAATAGAGCCAAATAACTGACTGCGAGTCCTGTTGTCAGGCAGACGCTCGCCCCAAATTCCTCTCTCCAATCATCATCGTAATAACCATCATCACCATCTTTTATTTATTTATATTAACTTTTCTTATTAACCTTTAAAATGGTAATATATATGTTTTCAAATAAATGCAATTGATAACAATTTTAAAACATTGATGACAAATCACATTCAAATCAAATTAAATTAGTTAAAATGCGTGATTTATTTTAAATACTATTAAATGTATTTTTACACATTATAACATGACTCTTTACACTTTTAACAAATTATTATTGTTATTATTATTATTATTATTATTATTATTATTATTTATTTAACACAAATATATATATTAATATATAAAAAAACTTTTAATTTCTTTTAAAACTTGCTATAAACAATTTATTATTTATAAAAATAATTATTGATATTTACTGATTTTTTTTATTTCTTTTTGTATTTACTGTAAATAAAATCAATAAAATTAGTATTTCAGTAAATTTTTGTAACAAATTAAAATGCATCAAAAGAACCTAAAGATCAAAGCGATATTATAAATCTTTTTTTATCTTTATTTAAATTAACTAATGAGGTATTTTATCATTTATAACATCAACTTTACATTTTCTTACACCCCAATTTACATGCGTCTAATTACCATAAGCATGCCCCAATATAATATACATTTTATGTAAATAATGTATATATGAGACCCGATATATGCTAATATACATCTAATTTTCATAAGACACGCCCCAAATTCCTCTTAATATGCATGTAATGTACATGAGACACGCCCCAATATCCTTGTAACATACATTTAATGTACATAGAACATGAACTGATTTATGCTAATATACACCCAATTTACATAGGAAATGCCCCAATTTGATCTTAATATGCATAAATTTACACGAGACACACCCCAATTTGTGCTCATCTGCATCTGATGTACATGAGACACGCCCTATCTTACAGTCAATCAAATTGTCAACAAAGCATACTTTAATTTATCCACATATACATGTGTCCTGTAGGATACTGATGTCTTACTGATGCTTTTTACTACTGTTTACTTTTACAATTTTGTTTTATCTCTATAGATATTTAACAATAAATTCACATCTCCTAGTACTTCTTTATATAGCTGTATATAAAGATTTATATATATAGATATTCGATATAGATATATAAACTGTATATTGAGTACTGTCTTACATATTTCATATATTTTATACTTATAGATTTAAATATACAGTGGTCCCCCAGAAATCTGGAAATTTAGAAAATCTGTGAATTTTGGACACAAACCCAATAGAATTGATCTAAACATTATGCCAGTAAGTTGTGCTTCCTTTGTGATTCAAACTTTACAGAACGTGAAGTAATGAACATAAATGCTTTATTTATCACTTAAAATAAATAATACAATAATGGGTTTTAAAACATTTTGTGGAATTTGTTAGTAAAAACATTCCTAATGTTCCTGAACATTTGGTCCTCTTGCGGATTCCCGCAAATGTTCGAGGGAGTTATCGGGGGTTTGACTGTACTTTGTAAATTACATCCATCTTGCACACATTCTAATAAATTTTTTTTATATATACAGTATCTCACAAAAGTAAGTACACCCCTCATTTCAGCAACTATTTTATTATATGTTCTCAAGGGACAATAAAATAGAAATGAAACTTGCATGTATTTTGGTTAATGTGCAGTTTGTACATCAGTACAGATTTACTGTCCTCTGAAAACCACAAGTGAGCACATCAAAACTGCGTTCAATGTGTCAGTGACATTGCGGAGCTGACACGTTGTTCTTCAGGTTTTCTTGTGAGCAGCTTCAGAAGAGGCTCCTTCTGGGACGACAGCCTGCTATTGACTTGTTGCTGTGTGCGGCGTTCAGTCTGATCAATGACAAGTGGACCTTCTGCCACCTCTAAAGCAACGCTGCAGCACTCATGCGTCTGTTTTACTGAAGCAGCTTCTGCACCTGACGCACAGCACGGGGACTCGACTTCTCTGATGGACCCTTGTGAGGTCTGTTGCGAGTGGAACCCATGTTGGAGAACCTCTGTATGACCATAAGTTTCAGGGTGATACCGATCTTCTTACAGCCTCGGCATCTTAGTGGAGAGCAACAATTCTAATTCTCACATCCTCAGAGTCTCTTTACCATGAGGTCCATGTTGAACATCCAGTGGTCAGTATGAGAGAATTGAACTCAAAGCACAAAATCTGATCTGCTCTAATACAAGATACACACATTTGTATGGTTCTGTCAAGCAGACAAAAACATGAACATGACGTACAGCTGTTATCACTGAGGGTGTACTCACTTTTGTTGGTGTAAAAATGTTTATATTCAAATAGAATGAAAAAAGTATGCTTGGACAGTGAAAAGTGTGGAAACCGTTGAGTTTCTGGGAGACATGTGCATGTACCTTTTGTTTCTATGCAACAAATTAATATAACGGGATGAAGATTTGCTCTGACCAAACAAAATCTATAAATGTCCAGATGTCAAGTTTATTTCTTTAGCGCTTTTCACAACAGACATTGTCTCAAAGCAGCTTTACAGAAATTTAAGAGTGAAGGTGAATGGTGTGTGTTTATCCCTGATGAGCAGCATGGAGACTGTGACCAGGAAAAACT